>CM077502.1:58262750-58454088 GCA_039654745.1 Houttuynia cordata | reverse complement strand
TTTATATTTGTTTTTGTTATTGTAGGTTCTTTATTACCTGTGTGAGGATGCTACCATCGAGGTTTGGGGTTGTATTTAATTTTTCCATATTTATATTATCTCCTCATTCTTCGCTTATGTGTTTCATGCTTTACATCTACCATGAGGCTCTCCATTCAGGTGACTTCCTTCCTCACTCCTTTTCTTTTACTATTCATTGTAGTATTATTTTGGTCAACATTGAGGACAATGTTTAGTTTAGGTTTGGGGGTGTAGAAAAGAAGTGTTTATCATATGTTTTTGCTTTTGAAAAAAAAAAATAAAAAAAAAATAAAAAAAAAACGAAAAAAAAAATTAGTTTTTAGGTTGTTTGCTAGTATTTTTATAGGTTTTGATAGTTTATCCCGTGATGATGCATTTTACAATTATTAAGAGATTAATTTACATTGGAAGTGTGAATAAGTATACTGGAGGATAGAGAACTTAACTGAGCAGTAACTTTCTGTTACAGTCCTCTTGGAACAGGTGCTTGAACTAATAAAACTCACTTCACACACTAGTTACATAAAGTAATACCCTCTAGAGATTTGTTGAATACTAATCTTCAGTGGGATGTCTTTAGTCAGAGTCATTGGGTGATATGTAGTTGTCCTTTGAGCTTAAAAGATCATGATAGACCATTTACTTGGCTATGGCAAGGGCTGGAATCGGAAATAGGTTGAGAGTATAATACAATCTGGACAAAATAAATATGTGCTGAAAAAAAATGAATGCTGAAAAAAATGTGTGAAAATGAAATAATTGAAAACAAAATGAAAGAAAAGGGGCTGCTTGACTTTATAGGATTAACTTAGGCTGATGCTCAGGCCCGAAGCGGTCTCTTAAAACCTAATGCCCTAAGTCAACTGGCTGGGAGTCATTGACCTGAGTCATTGCTAAACCTAAGCATCTTGAAGTCAGGCCTTACACAGTCCTAGCGAAAAAAAAAAAAAAGAGAAAAAAAAAGTCCGTGGTGTATTATCCTCTCAAATCTAGAATGTTGGACCCGAAGGAGGCGCGCAGACATTTGTGCTATCATGAACCAAAAGATTGGGATGACTATGTAGATTCTGATGTTCTTTGGTTAATGGGTAACACTGGATATGTGTAAAACAGAAATTTAGAATGTATTGCTACAATGTTCTACACTTTTACTATTTACAGTATAATGCTATATCATATTGAGCAGAAATTTCCAAGATGAAAGTGTGGAATAAAACCACTTACTTGAGGGCTTCTATATTCCTATTGATTATGAACCAAGTACGTGTGGTTAATTCTCCTAAGCATTGTAGTCTGCAGTTGAAGGGATAATAGGTTTGTTTATTTTGCAGTATTTTGATTTATTTTTACATTTAGGTTAATTAGGTTAATTTCATAAATACATGTTTGTGGGTAGCATGGCTGCAAACCCTCACGAGACAACACTCGTCCTACTGGGGACACCCAGAGGTTTAACGGCTTGTTGCATACGCTCAATGCAATCGTGTTCCCTACGAAAGTGGTGTTTACTTTTATGCATTAGTTTCCTTAGTTTGTTTGATTTTATTTTGTTTTGTTTTGCTAGGGACTAGCAAAATCTAGGTTTGGGGGTGTGATCTATACATGATATATACATTTTATTATCTCTTAAACTTATGTTTCTGCTAGTGTTTGTTTAGAATTTATGCTACTTTAATATAGTTTTTGGTTTTTGTAGGAAATAAGAGTAAAACGCAGAAATGGGGTGAAACGCGACTCTAATGATTGAATATTAATTACTTCGATTTCATATCTCTGATGGAACTGATTTAAACTTCATATTAAAGTTCACGAAGTCAGCTTTCCAACGCCACTGACTGTTCGCAATTCGGAGTTCTGAGCAAAAAGTTATGATCATTTGAAATATCGCACGCGAAAGAGACACAATTAAAGAGAAGAACCGTCAAGATGAGATTGGATGAACGAGAGCAATACGACGGGTTATAAAGAAGAAAAAGAAAAAAAAAATTGAATCTGAACCGACCGGTTCAGTACCGGTTCGGTTTTAAAAGAAAAAAAAAAGTCGACCCGAGCTCTGCTCGGGCGGTCTGTTGCAGAAGCAGAGCAGCGCTCGAGCTCGAGCGCCGGCAGGGAAGCGGCTTTCATGGCGGCTGGGCAACGACGGCGAGGTCCGATGACAATGGCGGCTTTCATGGCGGTGATGGAGGCGAAGCCGGCAAAGAACGACGGCGAGATGGGTGCTCGTGCTGGCGGCGGAGGCTCGATCGATCTGATGAAGATGCTGGTGATGGGGAGGATGAAGAGCAGAGCACGGCGGCGCTGTTCACGGCGATTGACGGAGGCTATCGGTGATGGCCACGACATTGACGGCGGTGGGTGTCTCAACTGGAAATGAAAAAAAAAAACACACAGTCCTGTTCGAACTGGAAACAGGAAGCTTGATTCGATTTGACGAGCGGATTGCAGATGCGTGTTCGACTGGGACTTGGCTCGATTGATCAAGGAGGACTCTTTCCATTTGCCTATAAAATCAGAGCTTTCGAAGAGGAGTTTTTGAGACGAGAACAGAGGACTGGTTTTTGCGGAAAAACAGAGCTATTCCGGGAGCAAAGCCAGACACTTTGGGTGCTATTTCCGCCGGAAAAGTCAGACTTTCCGGTGTGATTTTCGCCGGAGGAAGAGAAGAAGAAGATAGGAGAAGAAAAGGGCCGGATTTCGCACTAATTTTCAATTGCTACAGTACTATTTCGAACTGCTACAGTGCCTGCGGATTTTGGGAGAGACGATGAATAGTGCACATGAACAGTGAAATTGCTACAGTACTGTGAATAGTGATTTTGTGAGCAGTGTTGCGATGAATCCGACAAATCAGGCTATTTCTTTCTCTTATTCCATGTCTAGCTAATTTTCTTATCAAGGCTAGATGAAGCCCTAAATTTGTATTTACTACTCTTATTTGTTTAATTTAATGAAAGTTGATAATGATTCTTCATGCTTAATGCGATTTCGTTATTATTCCTTTTAAGTGCTTTGACCGAGACTTAATGAATGATTAATGGAATTTGATCTTGATATATCCTGTGTCTAGATAATAATGGGATTATGATTAATTCTATGCCCGGCCAAGGATAGAGTTAGTTATATTAATATATAGTGGATGAATTTTTCGTGTCTGGACAAGAATGTGTAGTTCATTCACTGGTAATTTGTGGGTCCGGCCAAGAACATAAATTTCTATATCTTATCAATTTGTGGAGATAATAATTGAGAGTAGTAATTGCATGTTTAGTGGTGGATTCGACGCTTTGATATTCTCATTCATCTGATTTCTTATTAAAGTTTATTTTCTTTAGTTAATTAAATAATAAAAATTCAATCTTTTCATTAGAATTAGATTAATCTTCCAAGTCCTTTGGGTTCGACCTCGTTACCACTAGTCTATACGTAGTCTCGTGCGATTGCGAGTAAATAGTTAAAAAAATCAATCAATCACCCACCGTTGAAACGGTCCACGTAAAGATCTAAGCCTTTGTATGGGGGTACAATGTGAAGTTGAAGCCGCCTACCATGAAAAGCCAGTGTTCGACACAGTGAAGTTGAGCTCTGATTGCAGATGGGCTTATGATGAAGAGACAATTATTGGGACCACAGGCAGGTTCCAAACTTTTGACCGCCTCGTGTTTTGTGGCATGAACTTTTCTAGAGATGAGGGTGGACTTTTATGTTACGATTAATCAGTAAAAAAAAGGCGACCAGTTGCCGAAAAAAAATCATAGAAAAGGGACTTTAGTTATTAAGGGTTTTGATAAAACGTGCTGTTAAATATAGGTTTAGTGAGACTGATTTAGTGTAAAGTAATCTTCTCATGGGAGAAAATGTCACAACGATTACTTGAATTTGGTTTATCAAAAAAAAAAAAACTTGGATTTGATTTGGTAGGCTGGCGGAATCATTGGCCCACATGACGTCCAACATCTCGTTTCTCTTGAATTTTCCGCGTGATGAATTTAATCAGAGCTCACAACCGCCTTGACTTACTACTTCAGGAGAATTGATGGTGAAACAAGAATTGGCATTTTTGCTATTCAAGACATTAAAAAAGGCGAGGATATGACATATGATTATCTGTAGGATAACATGGAACAATTTATCACCTGGTTCTGTCTTTTGTTCCTGCATGTCAATTCTGGTTGGTTCTGTTTTAAGTTCGACACATGCTATTCGTCAATTCTGGTTGGTTCTGTTTTAAGTTCCACACATGCTATTCCTGATATTATGCAAAAGATAAGGTTTGACCGGTTCAACCCCAGAGTCATATGTATATATTCCTTAGAGAAGAAACCTGAGATTTGCTCGGCAGAAATTAGAGTCAACTGACTTTAAAATAGCAAACTATCTAATGGCAAAACTTCTTTGCCCCCATTTTTGCATCCTTTGAACACCACAGCTTTTCCGAACCTGAAGCAAAACCTTTCCCGCTTGCACCCATTCAAAGACGTTCACTGGCCTATATATGTGCGCAAGAGGAGAAGAGGAAGTTGATCAATAGAGAAGAAAAAAACAAAAGAGATGGCAAGCATCAAGGTGTTCGTCGCCCTTCTCCTCATCTCGATGGTGATGGTGGCAAGCTGCGTGCTGGCCCGCAAGGTCACCTGCCACAACTTCTGCGCAGAGGACTGCTTCACGAGGGAGGGAACATGCACGAAAACGTGCGTCCCTAATTGTTTTCCCGTTCCGAAGGCCTAGGGCCATTTACAACCCCTTCTTCCTCTTGTCTCCCTCGCAGAGTAATCAAGATGCGGAGGATGGTGCAGATGCCCCTGTTTTTTTTTTGTTTTAAAAGTATGTTAATTATGACTTAAATTGTAAATAAGGAAATGATTTCATTCCTGGGAACGCTTGCAGAAGAAGATGAAATCTTTCGTGCATTAATGACTTCGAGTTAATGACGATTTTTCATCCTCAACTTGAAAGCCATTTGTTGTTTTTCTACTTTTTTTATTGAATGTCTTATTGGATGTTTCTTTAATGGTTCTGATAAACATTTATAGTAGAATCTACGTAATGAAACAATTCAATGTGTATGTGAAGATTCTGATCAAGCTTGAGTCTTAGCATTAGTGCAACTTGTGGTCTTGCACTCTTTTTCTCTAACGGAAAGTATTAATTCAATTAAGGTGTGTTTGAGAACGGGGATTTGATTTTGGGGATTTCTTTTTTGGAGGGAGTTTTCCGATGCCTTTGTATGGGGGTACAATGTGAAGTTGAAGCTAAATCGCCTACCATGGAAAACCAGTGTTCGACAGAGTGAAGTTGAGCTCTGATTGCAGATTAGCTTATGATGAAGAGACAATTATTGGGACCACCAGGCAGGCTCCAAACTTTTGACCTCCTCGTGTTTTGTGGCATGAACTTTTCTAGAGATGAGGGTGGACTTCTATGTTACGATTAATCAATAAAAAAAGGCGACCAGTTGCAGAAAAAAAATCATAGAAAAGGGTAATGTTTAAGCGTGGACTTAAGTTATTAAGGGTTTTGATTTGATAAAACGTGCTGTTAAATATAGGTTTCGTGAGACTGATTTAGTGTAAAGTAGTCTTCTCATGGGAGAAAATGTCACAATGATTACAATTGGTCGGTGATGAAATAGAATGCAAATTGCTTTAAGGGAGGTAGCTAGGATCAGGTAGTAGAAGGTCTCTTTCCATGTTCTAACAAGAAGATGGTCTATATGAAGTGGTTGATATTTGATAATTGATACGCCCTCAGACTAAAAAGCATATGCAGCTGAGGTCATTTATGTTTATGTCCACGTACAGGGGTCATTGAAATCGGATGAGTAGTTCGCAGCCCACCCCCATACACAGACAGTGGACATCCAGTCTTAAAATAGACAAACGGTGGATATCCACCGACTGTAATGGAGTGGGCTGGCTAAAATGTGGGCGGTGTAAACTGCTCATCCATTGAAAATGTCATAGGTTCGAGTTTGTGCATATCCACGATTAATGATACTTCGATTTGGTTTATCAAAAAAAGAAACTTGGATTTGGTTTGTCGTGGGCATTCACGAGCCGAGTTAGCTCGCGAGTTTTTTCGGCTCGACTCAGCTCGACTCGAATTTTGGCTCAACTCAGCTTGACTTTTTTCGAGCTCAAGCTCGAGCCACCCAGTAACTCGACTCGGCTCGACTTGAGATTTAGCTCGAAAAATCAGCAAGTCGGAAATTCTCTATACCAAAAATCGTCGTCGTCGATCTCGCCCCCGATAGTGAGCTTGAGCCCATGGTCACCGTCGTCGTCGACTATTAGCCTCGCTGATTACGAGCTCCAATCCTTCTGCTGGTCTACCATCGTCATCAATCTCGCCCCCGATTGTGAGCTCGAGCCCATGGCCGCCATCGTCAAAAAAGTTTGTTTTTGCCTCGAGCTCAAGCCCATGCCCACCGTCGTCGCCGATCGTGAGCTCGAATCCTTCTACTGGTTTGTCGTCGCCGTCGACCTCGCCTTCTACTGGTTTTGCTCCTCGCGATGACGCCGTCGCCGTCAATCTCGCCTTCGATCGTGAGCTCGAGCCCATGGCCACCGTCGTCGTCGATGTCGCCCCCGATCGTGATCTCGAGCCCATGGCAGCCGTCGCGTGTGAGCCCCACTGTCGCCTCTGCACTCTGTTCTGGCTAAAACACCCGAGCTTTTAGCTCGGGTTGTTTTATTTCTTTTCTTTTTTTTATTGGATTAAGACCCATTATAACAACGCTATCCACCAGATCTAATCTGAATGACTCTTCACTTACAATAAAACCCGTAGTCTTCTCGAATGTAAATCATTAACTTAGATCTTTTGTACGCATGATCTCAATGTTTTAAATAAATTAGGTTCCTTAAAACCTGCCTGCGTACTCAAATGTGTTATTTGATTTCCCTGTGTTTATTTTCTTGATATTTTTTTATTTATTATATTATATAGTAAATGCCTTTGTCGACCTCACCGTGTTTTTCAGTCTTCACCAGCTCAAGCGCTTTGTTCTAGCTGAAACACCTGAGCTTTCAGCTCGGGTTGTTTTACATTTTATTTTTTCTTTGGATTGGGTTAAGACCCATTGTAACAACTTCATCTGCCGGATCTAATCTGAATAGTTCTTCACTTAAAATTAAAACCTGTAGTCTTCTGGGAAGTAAATATGCGACTTAGATCTTTCCTACGTGTGATCTTAATGTTTTAAATAAATTTGGCTCTTTAAAACCTGCCCGCGTATTTAAATGAGTTATTAGATTCCCCTTTGTTTATTTTCTCTGTATTTTTTTGTTTATTATATTATGTAGTAAATGCGGAGTTCCCCGGAAACTGGATTGACACGGGGTTTGATATTAAGAAGCAACATTAGTGAAGTTAATCAACGGGGAGTTTGTGTGATGAATAGAACATGCTTCCCTTGAGCAGAGGTTCTGAGCTCAAACCTCCACTCCGTTGGCCAACCACTAGGGATTATATCTTGATTTACCTGATGCGTATGATGGGTGGACCTTGTATGCACCTAGGGGATTGTCGGCGGGATGTAGTGCTCTAAGAGATCAGTTTCCTTACCCATTCTAGTCGGGTCCTAAGGAGTTGGATACCCCTTGTTATAAAAAAATCTATCAGCGAAGCCTACTTCAAATATGTAATAAATATTTTTTTTGTACATAAGAAATATAAAAAAATGTGTAGCTTAATTGGTTAAGGTGTTGAGCATACCCAAGTGCATTTGGGTCCAAATCCTAACAAAACCCGAAACTTTGTTTTTACCTCGAGTCGAGCTCAAGTTCTGTCTCAAGCCCCAGCTCGTGAGCTGAGCCCGAGCTAGAGCTATCATATTCTACAACGAGCCGAGCTCGAGTTGGCAAATCTTGGCCTCGACTCGAGCCGAGCTCGAGCCCGAGTTTCTAAACATCGAGCTCGAGTCGAGCTGAGCCAAAACTTGACTCGGCTCGTGAGCAGCCCTAGTCGTGGGTTTGGTATGCTGGAGGATTCATTGACTTTGCTCACACGACGTCCAACATCGTTTCTCTTTAATTTTCCGCATGATGAATTTAATCAGAGCTGACAATCGCCTTGACTTACTGCTTCTAGAGAATTGATGGTGAAACCAGGATTTAGGGCTGTCAACGGGTCGGGCTTTTGAGGGCCAGAGGTTGGCTCTGACCCTAGCCCTAACAAACTTAACCTTGGCCCTAGCCCTGAGCTGACCTCTAAAATTCAGCCCGACACTAACCCTAGTTGGGCTAGGGTCGGGGTTTTCGAGAGCCTAAAAGAATGCAAATATGATATATTATAAACTATACACGATTTAATGTCAAAAAGAGACGACGGACATGTTTAAATACGATAATTTTTATATTTTTATTTTAGGTTGGTCCTAGTATCAAAATAAACAATAAGCATAATAAAGAAAATTATAAGATACCAACAACTAACAAACATCGATCTTAGATACCAACAACTAACAAACATCGATCCTAGATAGCAACAACTAGCACCCTAATAGTCAAGTAGTTTAAGATGCAATTCTAAAAAAACAACAATTCGAGGAAAATACCAATTTTAGAAATAGGCAGGCGAGCCGGTGAGTAGGCGTGCGAGCTCTTTCCGCAATAGGTTCTTTCCATCTCCCAACCTGTCCAACAACAATTCGAACAGCTAATCATTCACCAAAAAAACACAGACCAAACATGAATAACAAGGAATGAATTCTAGGTTCTCACCGCCCAACTCTATGCTCTTTTGCTCTCTTAATTGTTGCTAATGGGGGCAACCAATCAGCAACATTCCTCTCACTCTATTTACCACTACTAAATAAAGGTTCCCCTCCTTCTTTCTCATCCAGGCTTGGGACCGGCAACGACGGAGTTAAAACTTTTTTTTGAAAACTGCATTTAATAAAAAATAAAAATTTTAAAAACTAATTTGAAATACCAATTTTAGAAAACCTTTGAACATAAAAATAAAAAAACATACCTTAGCAATATGCTATTTTTATTCCGATTATTTCACTCTTGTCATTATTAAATTCATCATCCAAATCATCGAAACTGCCAACAACCATCTTGTACGTAACCAATCCTGAGTGCAAATTAAACATTCAACTGTCTCAGGCAAGAGAGAACTTCTGTATTGTTCTTATATTGATCAAACAACAATTGCATCAAAGCGTAGTGCCCCCAACTCTCTTCCATGTAGTTGGGCCAAATAAAATTTTAACAGCTTCCTCTTGTATCTAGGATTCAAGATCAAAGCAATGTCATACGTAACGAGTATATCACTCCAATATTCATCAAATTTACTTAATATTTTGTAGCACATTGAACTGAGAAAATACTTCGTAGAAATTGTACCTCCAAGTGTAATCTTTTTTATTGTAGATATTTCCTTCAAAAATAGATGAATTGCAAGATAATCAACACGACAAAATAATTTTGTTACATCATAGAACCGCTTCAAAAACTAACAAATAGTGGCGGCATTTTCCCACTCATCATCAGAAGGATTATGTTTATAAGATGAATTTTCCTCTTCTAATTTTTTAAACACATCACGATATGGCAAAATAGACTCTAACATTAGATATGTAGAATTCCATCTAATGGTAACATCTAAGCTAACACCCTTTCCCACATTAATTCCCAATTCAGTTATCAGCTTAGCAAACTTTTGATGATGGGAAGGGGAGGCCGTCACATATTTTACAGACTAACCATTTTGAACTGAGACTACATAATTTGACAAAAATGAATAAAATCTTTATGCATGAAAATATTAAATGGGTATTCATGCACTGTAATTGCTCTTGCAAGAGCTTTCCTACAAGCTTGTTGATCGAATTTAAAAGTAGAGACTTCACCAAAAGCAGTAGTAAGGAGTGACTGTTTAGGATCCATGTTTGGTCCTCTTGGACAACTATCAAAGTGCCTTGAAAGATGAGTTGTGCCATTAGTTCCCAATCCCACAAAGGTATTCTTGCAATAATTACAAACTACCCCAACTCTTTTCCCATTTTCATCAAAGGTTTTCTGGAAATGGTCCCAAACAAATGATTGACCTCTACAACGTTTTTTTTTCTAGTTTGCACATTATATGCTCCTAATTCTGAATAGAGAGCAGCAAGGCGAGTTGTAGAGCTAGGGGTTTGGGGCACAATAGGTGTGAGGGTGGGAGTTGAAGAGGCTTCTTGTGTGGAAGAGTTGATTGGTGTTGAAATAGCGGGGGTGTAGAAGAGGTGCAAGGATTGGAAGAACTAGCCTGTGCAACTGGTGATAGATGTGGGAAGGACAAAGATTCGCTATCGTGGTGAGACATATCTACTACACTAAATTCAACTAAGCAGATAAGAAATCAAGTACTCAGTAACAAAGAGAAGATAAGTGTTATAGGCAATTAGTAAGTAAATAACAAAATCACAGATTGCTAACATATGACAACATATGGTAAATTCAAACAGATGACAACAAATAACAGAATTGGGCTCTTTTGCGGGTCGGGTAGGGTCGGGCCATCGGGCTATCGGATAAAATTGATAGCCCTATCTGGATTGGCATTTTTGCTATTCAGGACATTAAAAAAGGCGAGGATATGACATATGATTATCTGTAGGATAACTTGGAACAATTTATTAGTTCTGGTTCTGTCTTTTGTTCCAGCATGTAAATTCTGGTTGGTTCTGTTAAGTTCGACACGTGCTATTCCTCATATTATGCAAAAGATAAGGTTTGACCGGTTCAACCCTAGAGGCATATGTATATATTCCTTGGAGAAGAAACCTGAGATTTGCACGGCAGAAATTAGAGTAAATTGACTTAAAAATAGCAATCTATCCAATGACAAAAATCCTTTGCCCCCATTTTGCATCCTTTGAACACCACAACTTTTCCGAATCCGAAACAAAACCTTTCCGGCTTGCACCGATACAAAGACGTTCAGTGGCCTATATATCTTCCACGCCTAAGCACAAAAGGAAAAGAGGAAGTTGATCAATAAAGAAGGAAACGTAAGAAAGAGATGGCAAGTATCAAGGTGTTCGTCGCCCTTCACCTCATCTCGATGGTGATGGTGGCAAGCTGCGTGCTGGCCCGCAGCGTCACCTGCTACAACTTCTACGAAAAGGACTGCTACGAGATCGAGGGAAAATGCGAGAGAACGTGCACCCCTATTTGTGTTCCCAGCCGGAAGACTTTTATGGGGACCTTGGGCCATTAGCATCCCCTTCTTCCTCTTGTCTCCCTCGCAGAGTAATCAAGAAGCTGAGGATAGTGTACATGTAGGGATTGTCACATAAAAGAGGGCTAGAATACTATCAAATTATGAAAAATCAATTGACAAATAAATATATGAAAATACCAGAAAGACTAAGAATTAGAACCCAGTTTGAGGCACGCTATGCGTTATCCTTGAAACAGATACCCGCCTTCCGTACACAGGCAATTAATAGCATTCCGTTCCCGAGATACAACGAACCACACCGTCAGTTTAAAGGTGCACTTCAAATCAAACTGACTGGATCTCAATCAGAGGAGAATCTATTGCTCAATGATGGACAAAGAATTATGAGAGAAGAAGAATGTGTTGTTCAGGAGTTTTTTTTTTTGCAACTTATTTCTGTGAAAAATCGTTCTCCATATATATAGGAGGATTCTGTTAGGCTTTTTTCTGGAAGAAGAGACCCAATTTTTCCGACTGTAACCGTATAATCGATCGATCGTATTATAAGTCGATACTCGCTAAGCAATCGATCACCTAATTTAGCCTAAAATTATGATCGATCGCTTTATCGCGGTGCATAATTCCTAAAATTTCAGTAACTACGATCGATCGTTATCAAACAAATCGATCGGTGCCAATGCGGAAAACAAGTTGCAGAAAATCACAGTAACTACGAATGATCGTTTTCTCACGGTCGATCATTACACGATCGATCGCGATATTTTACCGATCGATCACTTCATTTTTAAACTATTTTTGTTTAATTTCAAGTCAAATTTCAATAGTACATGCCCTTGTTTTTTTTAAGTTTATTTAATTATGACTTAAATTGTAAATAAGGAAGTGATTTCATTCCTGGGAAGCAAATGAAATCCTTCGTGCATTACATCTGCAACTTGGAAGCCATTTGTAGTTTTTCTACTTTTTTTTACTGAATGTCTTATTGGGTGTTTCTTTAATGGTGCTGATAAACATTTATAGTAAACTTCTAACTAAATATAACAATTCAATGTGTACGTGAAGATTCTAATCAAGCTTGAGTCTTGACATTAGTGCAACTTGTGGTCTTGCACTCTTTTTCTCTAACAGAAAGCATTAATTCAATTAGGGTAAGTTTGGGAATGGAGATTTCGATTTTGGGTGGTGCAATCCAAATTCACCGTTTGGATTTTTTTTTACAAATAAGAACCCCATTCCTTACTCATATAGGAGCTTTTTACATATGACCTGGCGCCAACTTTGAGTTTCCCATATCACCCGGAATCTTTCTCTTTCTCCCATATGACCCGGAATCGGCACCTAGAGTACCAAAAATACCCTTTTTTTACGTTTTTAAGCCTTTTGTATCCCAAATACTTCATTCTTCCCAAAATTAGTGATTTACGGGAGCATCAAGTTGGGGAAGAAGATATTCCGGCAAAGGTCCGTCCATAATCGCGGTTGAAACCATCGCCGGCGCCGTCTAACTCGGAAAAAAATAAAATTTCATGCCAAAAAACTGTAAAATAACGGGAAAGACGAAAAAAATATATGAAGATCAGCGGGGAAGCCCTCCCAACAACAAAAATTAAGATCTACATGTAAAAAAATACATATAAAGGCCACTCATTAGTGTTCAACCGCTCATGGACACAAAATAAAAGAATAAAAATAGGCAAAAACGTGAAATACTCGTCGGCGAGCGACAAGTTTAATTTATATATCTTTCTGTGATCATAATGAGGTGGAAGAGGAAGAAAAATAAGGAAGAATGCAAAAAAAAGGGCAAAAACAGATAAAAAATGAGCGAGTTATAACATTTTAAAAATTGCAACACGACTTGAACTTGAGTCGTGTCAAATGCAACACGATTTTCCTGCAATTTTCAAAATGTCATAACTCACTCATTTTTTATCTGTTTTGCCCATTTTTTTTGTTCTTCTTTATTTTTCTTCCTCTTCCACCTCATAAAGATATATTAAGCTAAGAAATGAAGAAAAATGAAGAAAAAAGAAGAAAGAAGAAGCTTTACGACAAAGAGCTTCCACTTTCTTATTTCTTTTAATTTTTTCTTCATTTTCCAGCGTAATATATCTACATGATGTGGAAGAGGAGTAAAAATAAAGAAGAACACAAAAAAAATGGGCGAAAACGGCTAAAAAAGGAGCGAGTTATGACATTTTGAAAATTACAAAAAATTCGCGTTGCATATGTCATGACTCAAGATCAAGTCGTGTATTGGACAACACGACTTGACCCTGAGTCATGTCTTATGCAACGGGATTTTTTTATAATTTTTAAAATATCATAACTCGCTCATTTTTTATCCGTTTTGCCCATTTTTTTTGCGTTCTTCTTTATCTTTCCTTCTCTTCCACATCATGAAGATATTTAGGCTTAGATATGAAGAAAAAATTAGAGAGAATTAAAAAAGTGGAAGCTCTTCGCCGCAAAGATTCTACTTTCTTCTTTTTTCTTGTTTTATTAGCCTAAATATCATCATGATGTGGAAGAGGAGGAAAAATAAAAAAGAACGAAAAAAAATGGGCGAAAACGGATAAAAAATGAGTGAGTTATGACATTTTGAAAATTACAGAAAAATCCCGTTGCATATGACACGACTCAAAGTCAAGTCGTGTATTCGACAACACGACTTGACCCTGAGTCATGTCTTATGCAACGCGATTTTTTTAAAATTTTCAAAATGTCATAACTTGCTCATTTTTTATCCGTTTTTGCCCATTTTTTTGCGTTCTTCTTTATTTTTCCTCCTCTTCCACATCATGAAGATATTTAGGCTGAGAAATGAAGAAAAAATTAGAGAGAATTAAGAAAGTAGAAGCTCTTCGCCGCAAAGATTCTACTTTCTTCTTTTTTCTGTTTTTATTAGCCTAATATATCTTCATCATGTGGAAGAGGAGGAAAAATAAAGAAGAACGAAAAAAAAAATGGGCGAAAACGGATAAAAAATGAGAAAAGTAGAATCTTTACGGCGAAGAGCTTCCACTTTCTTAATTCTCTCTAATTTTTTCTTCATTTCTAAGCCTAAATATCTTCATGATGTGGAAGAGGAGGAAAAATAAAGAAGAACGCAAAAAAGTGGGCGAAAACGGATAAAAAATGAGCGAGTTATGACATTTTGAAAATTACAAAAAATTCGCGTTGCATATGACACGACTGAAGGTGAAGTCGTGTATTCGACAACACGACTTTTTACCCTGAGTCGTGTCTTATGCAACGCGATTTTTTTTTAGTTTTCAAAATGTCATAACTCGCTCATTTTTTATCCGTTTTTGCCCATTTTTTTTGCGTTCTTCTTTATTTTTCCTCCTCTTCCACATCATGAAGATATATTAGGCTAATAAAAACAGAAAAAAGAAGAAAGTAGAATCTTTGCGGCGAAGAGCTTCCACTTTCTTAATTCTCTCAAATTTTTTTTTCATTTCTCAGCCTAAATATCTTCATGATGTGGAAGAGGAGGAAAAATAAAGAAGAACGTAAAAAAATGGGCAAAAACGGATAAAAAATGAGCGAGTTATGACATTATGAAAATTTCAAAAAAATCGTGTTGCATAAGACACGACTCAAAGTCAAGTCGTGTATTCGACAACACGACTTGACCCTGAGTCGTGTCTTATGCAACGCGATTTTTTTGAAATTTTCAAAATGTCATAACTCGCTCATTTTTTATCCGTTTTTGCCCATTTTTTTGCGTTCTTCTTTATTTTTCCTCCTCTTCCACATCATGAAGATATTTAGGCTGAGAAATGAAGAAAAAATTAGAGAGAATTAAGAAAGTGGAAGCTCTTCGCCGCAAAGATTCTACTTTCTTCTTTTTTCTTCATTTTTTTATTAGCCTAATATATCTTCATCATGTAGAAGATGAGGAAAAATAGAGAAGAACGAAAAAAAATGGGCGAAAACGGCTAAAAAATGAGCGAGTTATGACATTTTAAAAATTACAAAAAATTCGCGTTGCATATAACACGACTCAAGATCAAGTCGTGTATTCGACAACACGACTTGACCCTGAGTCGTGTCTTATGCAACGCGAGTTTTTTGAAAATTTCAA
The DNA here is from genome assembly GCA_039654745.1 of Houttuynia cordata. NCBI lineage: Eukaryota > Viridiplantae > Streptophyta > Magnoliopsida > Piperales > Saururaceae > Houttuynia > Houttuynia cordata. The sequence continues at coordinate 58,438,805 of CM077502.1, read as the reverse complement.
AATGTCATAACTCGCTCATTTTTTATCTGTTTTTGCCTATGTTTTTTGCGTTCTTCTTTATTTTTCCTCCTCTTCCACATCATGAAGATATATTAGGCTGAAAAATTAAGAAAAAATTAAAAGAAATAAGAAAGTGGAAGCTCTTCGCCGTAAAGCTTCTTCTTTCTTCTTTTTTCTTCATTTCTTAGCTTAATATATCTTTATGAGGTGGAAGAGGAAGAAAAATAAAGAAGAACAGAAAAAAAGTGCAAAAACGGATAAAAAATAAGTGAGTTATGACATTTTAAAAATTGTAGAAAAATCGTGTTGCATATGACACGACTCAAGTTCAAGTCGTGTTACAATTTTTAAAATGTCATAACTCGCTAATTTTTTATCTGTTTTTGCCCTTTTTTTTGCATTCTTCTTTATTTTTCTTCCTCTTCCATCTCATTAGGATCACAGAAAGATATATAAATTGAACTTGTCGCTCGCCGACGAGTATTTCACGTTTTTGCCCATTTTTATTCTTTTATTTTGTGTCCATGAGCGGTTGAACACTAATGAGTGGTCTTTATATGTATTTTTTTATATGTAGATCTTAATTTTTGTTGTTGGGAGGGCTTCCCCGCTGATCTTACATCAAAATCCTTTCATCATATATTTTTTTCGTCTTTCCCGTTATTTTACAGTTTTTTGGCATGAAATTTTATTTTTTTCCGAGTTAGACGGCGCCGGCGATAGTTTCAACAGCGATTATGGACGGACCTTTGCCGGAATATCTTCTTCCCCAACTTGATGCTCCCGTAAATCACTAATTTTGGGAAGAATGAAGTATTTGGGATACAAAAGGCTTAAAAACGTAAAAGAAGGGTATTTTTGGTACTCTAGGTGCCGATTCCGGGTCATATGGGAGAAGAGAAAGATTCCGGGTGATATGGGAAACTCAAAGTTGGCGCCAGGTCATATATAAAAAGCTCTCCATAGATTGTGTATTTTGTGCAACAACCATTTCTATCTTATAGAAAAGGATCCCAAGAATGATCCATAACGGATCAGATTTGCGATCCCAATCTATGAAGAAGAATTGTATTAGTATCCATAATAGATTTCTTCCTGTATAATACTAATTGATAGAGCCTCATTGGTAAGTGCTACAAGATCTCCCTAATAAGTCAACAGCTCTTTGTTTCTCAAAATTCTTCATCTCTCTCAAATTTCTCCCCAAGTACCTCCCGCTTGCCATGTCCACAAACACCCAGAAAAAATTCTCCAACACCGGCAAGAAAATCACTTCCCTGTCAGAAAACAACACCAAAATTATTAAGGCCTTTCCATAATATTCAGCAAACCTAACTTTCTAAAGCCCAGCTCTTGTTCTCCACCGCTAGATTTCTGCTCGTCCATCATTGACTCACCTCAACCCTCCTCCTCCGACTCCGATCGATACATCTTCCAAGCGAAGAAATCGGCCAGAGCCGCCGAGAAGAAGACGAGAAGGATCCTCATGGGGCGCATCTTCACCAACACCTCCTAAACTCCAGATTACTAATACAAGCCACCAAGAGATAACAAGATAGAAATGAGAATATTCAAAATGCAAGATGACTTTATAATGGTTTGCCCACCGTTGAAACAGTTCATGTAAAGAAATAAGCCTTTGGATGGGGGTACAAAGTGAAGTAGAAGCTAAATCGCCTACCATGGAAAACCAGTGTTGGACACAGTGAAGTTGAGCTCTGATTGCAGATGAGCTTATGATGAAGAGACAATTATTGGGACCACCAGGCAGGTTCCAAACTTTTGACCTCCTCGTGTTTTGTGGCATGAACTTTTCTAGAGATGAGGGTGGGCTTTTATGTTACGATTAATCAATAAAAAAAGGCAACCAGTTGCGGAAAATAAAATCATAAATAGAAAAGGATAATGTTTAAGCGTGGACTTAAGTTATTAAGGGTTTTGATTTGATAAAACGTGCTGTTAAATATAGGTTTCGTGAGACTGATTTAGTGTAAAGTAGTCTTCTCATGGGAGAAAATGTCACTGATTACAATTGGTCGGTGATGAAATAGACTGCAAATTGCTTTAAGGGAGGTAGCTAGGATCAGGTAGTAGAAGGTCTCTTTCCATGTTCTAACAAGAAGATGGTCTACATTAAGTGGTTGATATTTGATAATTGAGACGCCCTCAGACTAAAAAGCATATGCAGCTGAGGTCATTAATGTTTATGGATACGTACAGGGGTCATTGAAATGGGATGAGTAGTTCGCAGCCCACCGTCCACTATCTTAAAATAGACAAACGGTGGACATCCACCGACTGTAATGGAGTGGGCTGGCTAAAATGTGGGGGTGGTAAATTGAACCGGATCTGGTGGCCGCTGGTGAAGTTTCACCAACCGTTGTACGGAATCGACGGCCCATAAGAAAAATGTGTGAGCTTGGTCAAAACACATCTTTTGACTGTACGCACACTATGTTCGTGTTTGCTGTCTATTCCATATGATCGACGACTGGTGAAAGCGGTAAAGTGCTCATCCATTGAAAATGTTGGAGGTTCGAGTTTTGCATATCCACGATTAATAAAACTTGGATTTAGTTTATCAAAAAAAGAAAGTTGGATTTGGTTTGTCGTGGGTTTGGTAGGCTGGAGGAATCATTGACTTTGCGTGACGTCCAACATCGTTTCTCTTGAATTTTCCGCATGATGAATTTAATCAGAGCTCACAACCGCCTTGACTTACTACTTCAGGAGAATTGATGGTGAAACCAGGATTGGCATTTTTGCTATTCACGACATTAAAAAAGGCGAGGAACATGATTATAGGATAACTTGGGGCAATTTATGGTTTCAGGCATTCCTATCAGTTCTGGTTCTGTCTTTTGTTTCTGCGTGTCAATTCAGGTTGGTTCTGTTTTAAGTTCCACACATGCTATTCCTGATATTATGCAAGAGGTAAGGTTTGACCGGTTCAACCCCAGAGGCATATGTATATGTTCCCTACTTGAATTTCTCGCCAAAACATCCGTCTACACGATAAACCTGAGATTTGCACGGTAGAAATTAGAGTAAACTCACTTTAAAATAGCAAACTGCCTAATAATGGCAAAAATCCTTGGCCACATCCTTTGAACACCACAACATTTCCGAACCTGAAGCAAAACCTTTCCCACTTGCACCATAAAAAAACGTTCACTGGCCTATATATGTTCCACGCCTAGGCGCAAGAGGAGAAGAGAAAGTTGATCAATAAAGAAGAAAACAAACAAAAGAGATGGCAAGCATCAAGGTGTTCGTCGCCCTTCTCCTCATCTCGATGGTGATGGTGGCCAGCTGCGTGCTGGCCCGCAAGGTCACCTGCCTCAACTTCTGCCAAGAGGACTGCTTCACGAGGGAGGGAACATGCACGAAAACGTGCGAACCTATTTGTGTTCCCGGCCGGAAGACTTTTTCGGAGGCCTTGGGCCATTAACCCTTCTTCCTCTTGTCTCCCTCGCAGAGTAATCAAGAAGTGGAGGATGGTGCAGATACCCTTGATTTTTTTTTGTTTTAAAAGTATGTTTAATTATGACTTAAATTGTAAATAAGGAAGTGATTTCATTCCTGGGAACAATTGCAGAAGAAGATGAAATCCTTCGTGCATTAATGACTTCGAGCTAATTACGATTTTTCATCTACAAATTGAAAGCCATTTGTTGTTTTCTATTTTTTTATTGAATATCTTATTGCATGTTTCTTTAATGGTGCTGCTAAACATTTATAGTAAACTTCTAACTAAATGAAACAATTCAACGTGTATGTGAAGATTCTAATCGAGCTCGAGTCTTGACATTAGTGCAACTTGTGGTCTTTCACTCTTTTTCTCTAATGGAAAGTATTAATTCAATTAGGTTGTGTTTGGGAATGGGGATTTCGATTTTGGGGGGCGCAATCCAAATTCACCGTTTGGATTTTTTTACAAATAAGAATCCCCTTCCTTACTCCATATAGATAGATTGTGCATTTTGTGCAACAACCCTTTCTATCTTATAGAAAATGATCCCATGAATTATCCGGATCCTACTAGGGATCCCAATCTATGAAGAAGAATTGTATTAGAATCCATAATAGATTTCTTCTTGTGCAATACTAATTGATAGAGCCTCATTGGTAAGTGCTACAAGATCTCGCTAAAAAGTCAACAGCTCTTTGCTTTCTCAAAATTCTTCATCTCTCTCAAATTTCTTGACAAGTACCTCCCGCTTGCCATGTCCACGACACCTAGAAAAAAATATCCAACACCGGCAAGCTCATGGGGTCATCTTCACCAACACCTCCTGAACTCCATATTACTAATACAAGCCACCAAGAGATAACAATATAGAAATGAGAATATGCAAAATGCAAGATAACTTTATAATGGTTTGCCCACCGTTGAAACGGTCCACGTCAAGATCTAAGCCTTTGGATGGAGGTACAAAGTGAAGTTGAAGCTAAATCGCCTACCATGGAAAACCAGTGTTTGACACAGTAAAGTTGAGCTCTGATTGCAGATGAGCTTATGATGAAGAGACAATTATTGGGACCATCTGGCAGGGTCCAAACTTTTGACCTCCTCGTATTTTGTGGTATGAGCTTTTCTAGAGATGAGGATGGACTTTTATGTTACGATTAATCAATCAAAAAATAAAGGCAAGCAACTGCCGAAAAAAAATCGTAGAAAAGGGTAATGTTTAAGCGTGGACTTTAAAACGTGCTGTTAAAAATAGGTTTAGTGAGACTCATTTAGTGTAAAGTAGTATTCTCATGGTAGAAAATGTCACAATGATTACAACTGGTCGGTGATGAAATAGACTGCAAATTGCTATAAGGGAGGTAGCTAGGATCAGGTAGTAGAAGGTCTCTTTCTATGTTCTATCAAGAAGATGGTCTATATTAAGAGGTTGAAATTTGATAATTGATAGGTCATCACTAGACTAAAAACCATATGCAGCTTAGTCCGTTTATACTTTAGCGATTCATATTATTCTCATCTCTTATCAATTTTTGTTAATTTTTTTTGCATTTTTTTATTTTTACTACTCCTTATAATGATGATATCATAAGAATATTAATATAATATCTAATAATATAGAAAAATTCACGATAAATATCATACGATGTCTCAACATAATTAAATTAACGTCATAAAAAAATAAAGAAAAATAAATAAAAATGGGCTAAAACGGATAGAAAATAAAAGAGAGATATAAATCATTAAAGTACATAAAAAATGGCCATGTGTAAGCGAATACACGATAACAGTGTGTATTTGATTACACAATGTGTCACGCCCTGGCACTGCCCGACCCGAACCCAACCCGATCCAAGAGCCGGACCAGCGCACGGGGGCAGCGGTATTAAAGAGATAGCGGAAGACTTATGCCCCACATACGGGCGGTCCATCTAACAGACTTACGCAGCAACTACTTTGAGTAAAAGTAAATAAGTAGAATAAAAGTGAATTTAACTTTAAATAAATCCACTAGTCTCAAACCCACAAGTGAAGTTTGACTCTAAATAAATCCACTAGTCTCAAATCCACATATTAATAATCCTGAGCTAACACACAGGGTTCGACAACAAAATCTAGATTAGGTCTAAAACACACAAGCACAATTCGGAAAAAAGTACCGACATACACAATGTTCCATGCTCAAATAGAGTAAAACATAACAACATAACAAAATATGGTCCAAAGGTCTCCACACCTAATCCCATACCCAATCGTTCCTCATACAAGGGATCCTGTCCATCTGTGTGTCACGCCACGCAGTCCCAAAACAAAACAAAGAAAGAGGGGTGAGTATAAAACTCAGTAATGGTTTTAATATATTCGACAATAATCAGGAAATCATATCTTCCTCACAACATAGCAAATATAGATCCCTAATTTACATGGCACACTATGTTCTAATCATCCATTCAAATATCATAACCCTGCATAATAATGTTTAATTCATATATTTTTAAATCATGCATTTATAACACATAATCCTGTATAATAATGTCTCATTTACACACTTTCTAATCATGCATTCATAACACATAATCCTGCATAATAATGTTTCATTCACATACTTTTTAATCATGCATTCATAACACATAATCCTGCATAATAATGTCTCATCCACATACTTTCTGTTGTTGTTTTAATTAATCTCTTAATTTTACTCGCAAGTGTACGAATCGTATTGGAGTACAGTCGCACAATTTTACGAGGTCGAACCCACAGGGACTTGTGTTTATGAAATTGTAATTCGAAGATCAGATTACTACCCTTGTTGAAGAATTAAATTGATTTGATTAACTACAGCTGCGACTAATCAAAGACTTAATGTAATTAAATAACTTTAAATAACCAACTAATATAAAAGTAATTAATAAATCTACTCAAAAGAAACTAATTTGACAAATAAAAATTTGAACTTTAACCAAGAATTTAAAAACGCTAAGGCATAAGAATCAGCACATGACAATCATAGGAATAATTATCCAAAATTAGCAATTGTTCTCACGATTATCTCGTAGGGAATTTGAATTCAATCTATTCTCCTACGAAAAATTTCAGCATGAAAGCATATAAAATTTTAATTAAAATTTTGTATTCTCTTGCATATCAATAGATGAGATTCAAATCATTACGTGTATCCATCCTTCGATAAATCACAAGTAATATCGAAATAACATATTAAACATATAACTCAATGGAATAAATTTGATAATAACAATCGTGAAAACACATTAATATAGATAGCAATTGCATCATATGAATCCTATTCCTACAATTAATCATGGCTTCATCTCAGCCCTAGACAGGAAATTAGTTACTCATACTAAGGAAATTAATTGCAAACTGAAAGGAAATCATTTGAATTAAAAATCAAAATAACTTACAAGAATTTTTTGAGATAATGAAAAATAGAAAGGTACTGTTCTTCTTCTCGGAGAGTTACTGCTCACAGCAATAGTTCGAATAGCCGGTATATCTCCAAGCAACATTGCAGCAACAATCAAAATGAAACCAAAATGAAAAAATAATCAAAACTTTGGAACTGTAATTTTTCTCCCGGTCGTCTTCTCCACTCGGACAGCCCAGCCCAGAAAAAAACTCTCTTTTATATAGATCCCAAAAGAAGATGTTTTTTTTCCAATCCAAATCCACCTTGAGGATGAGCACGAATCTGAATCTATATTCAGCACGATTCTCCTTCGGACGAGTCCTAAATCGAGCCGGCTTCTGTTTGAGAGTCCTACACAGCCCAAATCGACAATCCAACTCGAGCACGCCTCTTTCAAAAATCAAAACTTTCCTCCTCTATTCGGCCTCCAGCCTCGCTGTGAGCTCAGCTTCTTCTCCTGTTGTTGCCGTCGCCGATTGTCATCATTGTGCCTCATTTCATCGCCGCCTCTATTCTCTCTGTCGGCTGCCATGACCGTGGCATCGCCGGAACCTAGGACCCCAGCCCCTCACTCGAACAGAGCTCCGCCATCGTCTTCCCCAGGGCCGGCTTTTGTTCTGGAGGATACCCAACGACTCGAGCTCTGTTTCTTTTTTTTTCTTATTTTCTTCTAACCGAACCGGTTCGGTTCTCTTTCTTTTTTTTCATTTTTTTTCTTTCTCTCAAGTCAAACCCGCTGTATTAATCTCATCCGCTGGATTGACTCTAATTTCACACCCGTCTTCTCCTAAGTGACTCATCAATGGTTCAGATCTTCTCTGTGCATTTGATCTCCGCTTTTGGGTCATTTTGGCACTTTAAAACTCGTCTAATGGCTTTTAATTCGGATGCTCGGTAGTTCGAACAGTTGAACCTATACAAAATAAAACATGTCCCAAATTAGATACACCAAATATTCATAAAATTACGAAACATATCTAAATTGAGCAATTTAGAGAGCCTTAATTAATTAATTCTTAATTATTAAACTAATTACTAAAACTCATTGTAATCCTTATTTTAACTAGAAATTAAGGCTAGCAAATAGGTAAAAAGGCATCTAAAAATGTATATTTTTGATGCGTACCACTTTCTAATCATGCATTCATAACACATAATCCTGCATAATAATGTCTCATTCACATACTTTCTGATCATGCATTCATCACACATAATCCTGCATAATAATGTCTTAATGACATAGTACCTGATCATGCATTCATAACACATGATCCTGCATAATAATATCTCTATCACATACCTTTTGATTATGCATTCATATCATATAAATTTACCCTGCACGACGAACGTGTCCAACACATATGATACACAATCATGAATAAGAGTCATAATACACATGCATCAACACAAATAGTGAATGCCTCCATCAAGGAGTAAACATTGGCGTCACCACACAGGAGGAATACAGTCAAGGCCACGAAGGCGTATCATAATTCGATTTCCACATATGAAATGTATGAAGGTCGGAATGTCGGCCCCTAAAGCTGCTCGCCCTGGACGATCCTGGCCGATGTCCGATTCTTACACAAAGAACCTAGAGCAAGTGTGTTCACCCAAGGGCATCTCCTGCAGTGGGGGAGAGCTCGAATTCCCACATAGAGAACCCTAGAATACGTGGTAGCTGGTGCATGAAGCATACCAGTCTGGATGCCCAAGTCTAGATGACAATCTCAATAATCTCATCTGTACGGCAAGTACACAACTCGCCCCCCATATATCTCAATATAACTAGACTCAACCCTGGGGAGTATACATGTTCTACATAGGAACGAAATCGAAAACATGTCCTTTCAGACCAAGCAAGTTTCGATTAATTTATCTACTGATTAATCCGGCACACAATCTCAATCATTGTATACAATCGATCAATTTTGGTTAAAACAACTAGAAAACTTTATTCATGAAGTCCGATACATGATGCATGATATCATGATACATCCGTGAGTAATACCTACGTGGTTTCCAACATATGGACGTGCTCCCAATCCATCCCCTCATGCATCATAATCATGGTATAACTCAACTACACTTTCATGATAAACTCCCCATATGTGCGTGAAATCATGCATATTCTAATCACATGACAGATGCTTTGACCTGAACTCATAGAGCAATATATGCATGTTTAAACACATTCAAAACCATGATTCCCAATTGAAATCAAAGCAAATTCCATTATAAAACTTAAATCCAACCATCTGAAGTTGAATACTCACTCATACAAGCATGATTCTTTTTTATACATTAAGCCATAGCATAATCACATCAATTCACAATAAATCATATAAGAGAACACATCTCATCATCTACAATATAACATCCTTGCTGGAAACATGCTTTGATCATAAGAATTCCATCATAAGGTATTTCAATATCAACATGCATCACTATCCTCATGTAATACAATATCACATACAACACTTGGCATAATCCATACACCTTTATTTACTATTTTCACACCTCCAGGAGCCTAATTTCAACATAACACCTCCCATAATCATTATAATCATTAAATTGAGGTAAAACATTGAAATTTCCATAATTTTTAAATTTCGCACAGCCGATCGATCGGCCAAATATACACGATCGATCGCCAAGCTTCTTCTTCCTTTCAAATTTCAAAAATCGAGACTCCATTAATACAACTTGAAAGCTTCATCAATGATCTCAAACACTAACAGAAACCCATCAAACCGTCCAGAACATCAACTCATCTAAGATAAAACCCTAAGAAATCAAAGCAAAAGATTAACATTTATTAAACTATATATTAGTTTAAATTTTGTTAAAATAAGGATAATTGATGTTTATCAGTGTTAAGTGAATAATTAGGAGTTTAATAGATAAGTGTGCTTAATTGAGTTATTTAGATGCAGTAATTGGATTTAATAGATTTACATTTTATTACGCGTCTAATTTAGAGTTGATTTATTTATGTAGAACTTAAAGAGCTCCAGATTAAGATCGCCGAATGTGAAACACGTCAATCAGCTTATGTGAAGAGGTTGAAGATCCAACAAATGAGGTTGCTACGACGGGTTTAGCCCAATGAAAAGAAAAAAAAAGAATGAACAAGACTGAACCACGGTTCAATGGCCCGGTTTGGTCAGGAAAAGAAAGAGAAAAAAATGAAAATGGCCCGAGCCGAAGCTCGGGTGGTTAGCCAGAACAGAGCGCTCGAGCAGACTGCTCGAGCGCTGCGGGAGAACAGAGGGGGCATTGCTTTGCTTGAGGTAGCGATGCCGGCGATGGGTCCTGGCAGAGAGAAGCTCGACGGCTGGTGGATAACGGCGATGAGCAGCCATGAACTCATGATCACAGCATGGCGGATAACGGCGACGACAATGGTGAACGACAGCGGCGTTTCGGCAACGGGTAACCACCAGTATAGGAGGGTTTTCCAGTGATTAAGAGGAACAGTGCAGCAAAAGGAAGGATGTTCAATTTGGAAAGATTGTGCGGAGAACCGAATCGGGAAAGATTGATTTTTCTTGGAGATTTGGGCTCTGTTTTGGAATGGTTTAAAAACGAAATTTTTACTCTAAATTGGGACGCGATTAAAGGCAAATCGGATTGAAAGCTCCTGATTTGGATGATATTGAAGAAGGAAAATTGCAACTTTTTGAAGGGGGTTCATCTATAAGTGAGAGGGGGAGCGGCTCTGTTCTAGAGGCCGGAGGGAGGAGCTTTTGTTTTTGCTCGAGAAAGAATTACTGGATTTCGTGGAAACTGACTTCAGTGCTTGCTCAAGAGAGAGGGACTGACTTCAAAAGGTGAGGGAAAGCTTTGTTTTGGGTCAGCATTGGGGACTGTCTGTTCGGTTCGAGAGAAAGAGCAAAATGGTTGAGGCGTGCAGTCGAGAGATTGTTGCAAAAGGTGGAGGAGAGAGCAAAGCAGGCCAGGATTGCAGATGAACTGAAAGCAGAAAATAAGCTTTTTCTTATTTTATTTTATCTTTTGTTTAGTTAATTTCTGTGTTTTAAGATTAGATGAACATCTGATTGATTAATGATAAATTGAAAGTTAGAACTTTTTATTTCATTGCAACTTGTTACACACTCTTAGAATTAGGTTGAATATCTTACTAAGTCTCTGAGGGATCGACCTCGTAGCCATTATTCTACATTATATTCGTGCGCTTGCGAGTATTATATTAAAATTTACATCACTCACCATTAGAGTACTAACAAGTATATCCCATTCAAATAAAATCATGAAAAATAAACCATTTTTCAACCCTAAGCTGAGATTGAAAAACTCATTACCTTCCTTGTTGAGAATGAACCTTCAACCTCCTCCAACACTCTAATTCTTTCCCTTTTTGGCCTAATGAGGAATAAGCTTGAAATCTCCTAGCCAAGCCTATTCCCAATTTGGGAAAGGCACAACACTTTCCTTTTATAGAAAATGGTTGGGGTAAACCTAAGTAAGATGTGGGGTAGAAATAGAGTTTTTGACTAAAATTTTTTGACTAAAATTGAAAAAGTATCTTCCTTTGATGTTTGGGACATTTTGGTCACAAAAACCTAATGGTCCTGCCAAACCCTAATTTTAGGAACATTGGTGAAAAATCAGAAAATTTCAAAAATTTAGATTTTATCCAAAATTACTTAAAACTCATGATTGTAAAGTTGGTTTTGATTAAAACCTTTATAAACCCCATTTATTTTTGAAAACCACTAAATTCAATCAGAAAACGTTTAAACCACACGACAATTGATAAGTAATATTAAAATAAACCGTTTCAAGGTGAGGGTCCTTACATGATGGGCCTCGCTATCATGTATCTACGTACACGATAGTATTACATGTTTCAAACAATTTTATCTCCTTAATTTTTTATCTATTTTTTCCCATTCTTTTTGCTTCCTTCATTATTTTTATTGCTTTTTTCTTATAATGATGATATCATATGGATGTTGAGATAATATTTAATAAAATATAGTAAAATCTATAATAAAAAGCATGCGGTGTATCAACATAGTTATGCTATCATTATGAGAAGAAAGAGGAGGAAAAATAAAGAAGAAAGGAAAATAATGGGCAAAAACGGATAAGAAATGAGAGAGATATGAATCATTAAAATATATCCCAAAAAATGATTATCATATAATCGAATATATGATTGTGTAAACTTATGCCCTTCGTAAAGAAATTACAAATTTCATGCAGTAGGAGGGTGAACACTTTTATGAGTGTTAGGAAAGATGGAAGAATTTGCTTCTTAAGTGTCCACACCATGGATTTTTAAAGTGACAACAAGTTCAATTCTTCTATGATGGTTTAACACCTCAGAACTGTCAAATGGTTGATGCCGCTAGTGGTGGGTCAGTTATGATGAAGAGCGCAGAAGAAGCGTGGGATTTTATTGAGACTCTAAGCGAGAATTCTCAGCTATGGGATTGCTCAAGTAGAGTTGACATAACGTTTCCTTTTCAAAAGAAAGGAGGCGTATATGAGGTAGACAATAGTGCACATTTGATCTCCAAGATAGACAGCCTGACACAACGTCTTGATGCGTTGATGTCTGCTGGTGGGCCCCAAATGCCATCACATGTCAATGTGTGTACTATTTGCTCTAACCCCTCCCATGTCACACAAAACTGTCCTTTCTAACACCTCTGGAGTGGAATACAATAGTGATCAGGCTAATGCTATCAATGCCTTCCCTCGACCTGGCAATAACCCATATTCGGAAATTTATAACCCAGGTTGGGCTAGGCATCCCAATTTTTCATGGTCCAAAGGACCACATCAAGGAGGACCACCAGGGTTTTCTCCCAATCAGTCTTACCCTCAACAAGTTCAAACGTTCCCTACACAACCCAAGAAACCATCTCTTGAGGATACTTTGAATTTGTTCATGCAAAGCTCTCTACGATTTCAAAAAGATACCCAACATTCTTTACATGCCAACTCGCAAGCAATTGCGAAGCTGGAACTTCAAATAGGTCAATTGGCTGAGAATTAAATGAGAGGGAAAAAGGTAGGTTCCCTAGTCAATCTGTAGCAAATCCCAAAGGACAATTTGAAGTGGGATCTAATTCTTGTCAAGGTCAATCTCCACCGCAAGTTAAAGCCATAACTACACTTAGGAGTGGCAAACAGATTGACAACCAGGTTGAACCACCTAAGACGGCCATAGAAACAACTGCTAGAAAGGGTGAGGAACAAGAGAGCACTACCAGACTAGACATGAGTCCTATTACATCGAAGAAGAGCCTAGAAGCTTCTTCATGTCTTGAGTTTAGCCATATGCCACCCTATATACCCAAAGCAGCTTTTCCCCAAAGACTTGCAAAAATAACTCAAGGGAACAAACTAGATGAGACAATGGAAATTTTTAAGAAAGTGCAAATTGATATTCCATTGCTCCATGCTATTAAGCAAGTTCCCGCTTATGCAAGATTCCTGAAAGACATATGCACCCAGAAAAGAAAATTGAATGTACACAAGAAAGTGTTTCTCACTGAACAAGTTAACTCAATTCTTAAGCATAACACTCTTCCTAAGTTTAAAGATCCTGGATGTTCCACAATTTCATGCGTTATAGGAGACCATACTGTGGAGAGGGCATTGTTGGACTTAGGAGCTAGTGTAAATTTGTTACCATTCTCTATTTATGAGCAACTTGGATTAGAAGAGCTGAAACCGACTACCATAACACTGCAACTTGCAGACAGATCAGTTAAAGTCCCATGCGGTGTCATTAATGATATTCTGGTTCAGGTGGATAAATTTTTCTTCCCTGTAGACTTTATTGTCTTAGATACCCAACCTGTGCAGAATCCTGGTAGTCAGATTCCTATAATTTTGGGAAGGCCATTCTTAGCCACATCCAATGCCATAATAAATTGTCAAAATGGGGTTATGAAGTTGTCTTTTGGCAATTTAAAAGTCAAACTCAATGTCTTTAATGTTAGACAACAACCCCCGGAGTCGGATGATTCTTTTGCAGTGAATATGATTGAAAGTTTAGTACAAGAATCTCTGCAAAATGTTTTAAATGATGATCCCCTCCAGACATGTTTAACTCATTTTGGCTTAAACTTCGACATCGAAGGGTCTATTAGAGAAGTCAATGCATTGCTTGACTCTACCCCTGTATTGGACCCAACCAAATTGACAGCCAGGGTGGAACTTCTTCCAATTCCCAAGTCTAAACTTGTCCCATCTATTGAAAAACCACCCCCAACTTGACCTAAAACCATTACCAGAGACACTTAAATATGCATTTTTTGGTTTTTCTGATACCTTGCCTGTTATCTTCTCTTCATACCTTAATTTAGAACAAGAAGGAAAATTGCTTAATGTTCTTCGCGAACATAAGACAACTTTGGGGTGGACAATAGCAGACATTAAGGGTATAAGTCCTGCTTTGTGTATGCATCACATTTACCTTGAGGAGCATGCAAAGTCTTCCCGTAAAATGCAACGTAGACTTAACCCTAATATGAAGGAGGTGGTCAGAGACGAGGTGCTAAAATTGTTGGATGTTGGCATCATTTACCCCATATCAGATAGTGCTTGGGTCAGCCCAGTTCAGGTTGTTCCTAAGAAGTCAGGATTCACAGTAGTCAAAAATGATAATAATGAATTAGTCCCCACCCGAATGACCACTGGGTGGCGGGTTTCTATTGACTACAGAAAATTGAACTCGGTCACAAGGAAAGATCACTTTCCTTTGCCATTCATTGACCAGATGCTCGAGAGACTTGCTGGTCATAGCCACTATTGCTTTTTAGATGGCTATTCGGGCTATAATCAAATTTCCATTACTCCATAGGATCAAGAAAAGACCACATTCACTTGTCCTTTTGGAATATATGCCTATCGCCGCATGCCATTTGGGTTGTGTAATGCACCTGCCACTTTCCAACGGTGCATGATGAACATATTTTCTGATATGGTTGAGCGGTTTCTTGAAATTTTCATGGATGACTTCTCGGTGTTTGGATCTTCTTTTGATGAATGTTTACACCATTTGTCTCTTGTCTTGGCAAGGTGTAAAGAAACAAATCTTGTGCTAAATTGGGAGAAATGTCACTTTATGGTTTGCCAAGGGATAATTCTGGGGCATGTTATTTCTAATAAAGGAATTGCAGTTGATAAGGCCAAAGTTGACTTAATTTCAAGTCTGCCTCCACCAAAATCGGTAAAGGAGGTTCAATATTTTCTTAGCCATGCGGGGTTTTACAGAAGATTCATCAAAGACTTTAGCAAAATTTCTAGACCTTTGTGCAATCTGCTTGCTAAAAAAACTCCTTTTGTCTTTGATGATGAATGTTCTAAAGCGTTTGATCAACTTAAGCAATTTCTCACATCTGCACCCATCATCCAACAACTGGACTAGAATTTACCTTTTGAGCTTATGTGTGATGCATCCAATTATGCGGTTAGAGCAGTCTTGGGGTAGCGGGTGAATAAGATACCTCATATCATCTATTATGCAAGTAGAACTCTCAATGATGCTCAGCTCAATTACTCTATGACAGAAAAAGAGTTAATGGCTATAGTTTTTGCTCTAGATAAGTTTCGATCATATCTCTTAGGATCCAAGGTCATAGTGTTTTTAGATCATGTAGCTTTGAAATATCTTCTTTCAAAGAGAGACACATGGGTGGAGGCACTGTAACATCCGAAAAATTAGTAAGTATCTTAAAACTGAAATTTGACCCTCTTAATGATTGATTTGACCGTGTGGTGCTTTGTTTAAATTAAAGTTGGTGAGAAGAGCTTTCCAACGACACCAATTTTGTGTGATTTGGAGTTCGGAGTAAAAAGATATGGGAAATTGAATAAACACGATCGATCGCGCTGAAAACGATCGATCGGCTTATGGAAAACGATCGATCGGCTTCGATCGGCTACGATCGGCGCCATCGCGCAGTTTGTAAACAGCGCAGGACGATCGATCGCCGTATTGCACGATCGATCGCCAGTTGCGGTTTGGCGAATTCTAACCTAATTTTGAGGCGGATTTGATTGGGAAAGATGTCATATCCTAACAAGACTTGTATTGCACGTTCCTAGGGTGATTTAGGGACTCTCCCATTGGTGGAAAGTGCCCAAGATATGGTAGAATTGATTGGGCAAAGATCTTCTAAAAACTCTATATAAACCCATAGAGTCTAGGCTTGTGCTTTTGAAAACTAAACCCTAGAACGTCCAGAGGCTTTCCCCTCTCCTTCCCACGTTCATCCCTCTCTTAGAAGACCTCTTCTAGTGGGAATTGCTCAAGAGCTTGGATCGGGAAGCTTTGAAGGAAACGGAGGAGACGAACATCGCATAGAAAGGCGACGTCTTTTGGTGATAAAGAGTAGGATGGTTTTTCCCTCTCTTCTTATTCTTTTCTCACATTATATGATGAGTATTCTTACTGATTTCCTTGGGGTATTGCTTTGAATCTTGCGGGATTAATGAATTATGTCTTGTTTTCCATGTGTATTGCGATACATGCATATATGCCTTCATGCTTCATGTCTAGATGGTAAATCAAATCAAAGTTGGATGCTTTATTAATTTTACAGAAGATAAAAGTTCTGATATTGCTTTGATTATGATGTCTAATGATTGAGTCTTATGCCTTAATGATCGTTTTGCTTAAATTGACTTAATTGAAAGATATTATGGTCTAAGATTGTGTTATATGGGGAGAAACATGATAAAAAGGGAATCTTTTGGTAATTCTAGTTAATTCCAAGATCTGTAATTGATCTAGGAGGGGAGTACTATCATCTATCATGAGTATATTATCATCTATAAGTGGTTCGGAATAAGAATATTAAAGTTTAATCATGTGTTTCACTTTCGGCCAGAACTGTTTCTGCACGGACAGTCGACAGTAAATAATTCATAACTAATTCATATGATATCAGAAAAATATAAAACCGGTGGGGTTAGAAACTAGACCCACAAGGGTACTCTCAGTAAAAAGTTCAGAAGATAAACTTAACTGTACAGTGTCTGGGAGCCGCCCGAATGGGACTGTTGTGCATAAGACAGTGAGCAGAATCTAAGCTAAAATACTAAGTACTTAAGTAAAACCACTTAATAAGATGTGAAGATGGTATGACGTGCTAGTAACTAATACTAGACTATATCCTTATGATTATCACAGTAAGGTTGGGTTATGGTTAATATGATAGATGGGTAATACCTATGTTAAGAAAACCGTAATCGTGTATTTGAAGATAAAGCGCTTGTGTCGGTTTGAGGTTCCATTTGGAATCCAAATCATCTAGGACTCATTAATACCTTGTCTCTGATTTATATATTTCAATAAGACCTATATGAATTTCCATCTAGGGCTGAGCATGAATGCATGTATGGATTGTGTTATTCTCTTTGTGTGACATTCCCACTTATACTCTGTATGTGAGTCTGTTCCGGTGATTGATACCTTATGTGGTTAGAGCGTTGCGGCCTCTATTTCTTTGAATTATTATTCATCATGATTATTTGATTGATTCCTCCACTAGAGGTCTTGCGGGACTTCTCCGGAAGTGGATTCATAGTATGCTCACATTATGCCATTGCTTGATCTTGCGGGGTCACTAATATTTGTGGTACTGCGGTTCCATACTGCCCAAAAAGAGGCAACATACGTACGTTAGATTGTTGACATTACGGAAGGTCTTCAATCTCCGCCCATCGTGTCCGTAAGCACTGGTGGGGCCAGCATCCTAGACGCATGGCAGGGTTCCAAAAAGAGGACCCCTAGGGTGGTTCTGGTATAGTCACTTGCGGGTGATCGGTTCAGCGAGCAGAAATTGTACTCCTTTCACTTTTAATGTCTGGAGCTTTTTAATATGATTATCATTCCCTCCTTACTCATATGTGTAGTAGGAGCCTTATTGTTGTTTTCCCTACTTGCGGGTTGGAATTATTATCGACTAACCTTTCAGGTGTATAAATCCTTGGTTTAGTCCAGATGTTGCGGCATCTTCATAAACCTTTGTTATTCTTATCCTATTCATACTTTTGTCCTAATTCAGTGGGTTTTTACATCCTACTGAGTGTTTCTATGAAATACTCATGCATCCTCTGATGCAGGCGCAAATGGAATTTGAGATCAGGAAGTTGCAGTAGTGAAGCGGTCGCAGGAGCCGTGAAGACTTAGAGTTTATATTATTTGCTTTGCTTATTTGATACTTATGTCATTTAATGGCAATTGTGTGCCATAGATTTATAAGTTTATTTGATTTGACTTTCTTAAGTGGATTATTATCAGTATTATTAAGTAAATTTCCATTCCATAGTATTCATTAATGTTTGTATTTGTATTGCACTGAATATGGGCATGACCGATTACACATCCTTTTGAGATGGTCGTAATTGGTGGTGAAATCGACTGTTCGGTCTCGCGCCCGAGATTCTCTACCTCCAAATGTATATCATTGATTGGCTTCCGCACTCCGATCGAGGTATGGGATTTCGGGGCGTGACAGGCACTTCCTTGCAGAACCCATGATCACAAAGTGGTGGTTCGTTTCTTAAAAGAAAACATATTTTCTCATTTTGGAACCCTTGCTATAGAGCTTTCGAATCACATCTGAAAAAGTACTACATTACTAATAAAATTGCCACCCCATATCATCCACAGACGTGTGGGCAAGTTGAAGTTTCAAATAGGGAAATTAAACGCATTCTTGATAAAACAGTTCATCTCGACCGAAAGGATTGATATGAAAGATTGAATGATGCATTGTGGGCTTACCGTACTGCATTTAAGACACCAATTGGAATGTCTCCCTATAGACTTGTATTTGAAAAACATTGCCACTTACCTGTGGAATTGGAACATCGTGCTTACTGGGCCATCAAAACTTTTAATTTTGATATGGACATGGTTGGATCACTTCGCAAATTGCAACTCAATGAGTTAGATGAAATTTGTAATGAGGCTTATGAGAATGCAAAGATTTACAAAGCGAGGACTAAAGTTTTTCATGATCAATCAATATTGAGGAAGTCATTTGAGCCCGGTCAAAAAGTTTTGCTCTACAACTCCAGGTTACATCTCTTCCCAGGAAAGCTCCGTTCACGATGGTCTGGACCTTTCATTATGCACAAGGTATTTTCTCATGGGACGGTTGACATTCAAAACCCTAAAGATGGAACTATTTTTAAAGTTAATGGTCAAAGATTGAAACCATATTTCGAGGGTTTTAATGAAAGGGAGGAGATTGTTCTAGATTTGAATGAACCTAATTCTCATGCATAATTTTTGGTTACGTCTAGCTGAAGACGTAAAACTTAGCGCTTTTGGGAGGCAACCTGTCATGCCCCGAATTTCAAAACCTCGAATAATGTGCAGAAGCACTAACTCATTTAAGGTCATGAGGTTGAAACCCAGGACACGACTGAATACTCAATCTCACCACGTTCTCATTCCAGAATGCTTAACCAATATCCGTTTTACAAAAATCTTAAATAATAGAAAAACTTTGAGTTTAACTACACTATTACAATAATTCAATTTTCACAATTCATCAAACATCAAATGTAAATTCAGCACACAGGCTGATCAGTTCAAACAAGAAAATTTAAAAACAAGAAATAGATCCACTTCTATCAATTTTCCACCATCGAGCTCCATCGCACGAACCTCGTTAGATCTTTTCCACTTTGATTCCTGCATCGAGAGATGCATGAGTATTTCGAAAGAAATACCCTGTAGGAGCTAAGAAAAACCAACAACAGAATAATAGCAATAGGAATGCTGACAACATGGTATAATGACACATTTAATAAGATCAGGTTGAGCAAATACAGAGTTCATGGACAATAATCATCATCAAGGACCATCAACGGTCAAGAATAAATAACATTAACTCAGGTCCCAAACATATAGAGCGTCGGGAGGAAAATAATAAATATTGACTCCAAACATACAGATTATCGGAGATAACAATTTCTGCTCTCTGTTCAATCCACTTCCCCTATGGACATCAATTCCAGATCATCCTAGAGGTTGTATAGAGGAACCCGGCCATGCGTCTAGGGATGCTGGCCCCATCGGTGCTTACGGGCACAATGAGCTGAGACTGCAGACCTTCCGTAATATCATACAGTCTAAAGCGCACGCATTGCTGTCACCGACTGAACTATAGAGGTTCATAATATAATCTGAGATCACAGAGGATCTAGCAATGGCTCGTGAGCATACTATCATTCCAATCTAAGAGCATTCATCAAAACTCTTAGTGGAGAACCAGTTTACATAGAACTGAATCTGTCAAGAATTAACAAGGGTTCTCTCAAAGAAAGACCCGACAATAATCATCAAGAAATAGACTCTCAGAGGAGTAAGACAATAACTTTGTCAAGGTCATCAGAATGGACTCACGGAGTACTAAAAAATTCTAGAATGATCAAATCGGATGACTTCAATTATGACTCATCAAGAATCGGAATACTGAATCACCTCATCGTACTTAGACTAGATATGACAATTCCCATGAACAAGAATTCAAAGTCACCAATATCAGGAATAGGTCAAACATGGTGTACAAAGTGTTGGATTTGTACCAGAGAAATCCCTGAACAATAGACCGATCAAGAACTTAGATTCTATGGGACAATTAATCTCAGACATGACCCATGACTCACTGTTCATACTCATAATCTGATACTACTACACACTTGTAGTACGTATCTAATCAATTTAGGGTTTTAACATATATCGCAGTGTTCTGCCCTGTGCAAAACTGCCGCGTTCTAACTACTGCCACCGTCTATCCAGTACGTATTAATTTCTGAAATTTTTATACCTGTTATCCTCAACTGTCTAGTTTCTAACCCATCCAAAATTATAATTTTCTAAGTTGCATAGAATTACTTATGAATTTACGATCACTGCTGGTCGGTGCAGAAATAGTCCTAGCCGAGAGCAGTTATCTTAATCCAATTTGATTATCTGATGATAAACACATAATTAATCATTTAATACTACTCACTGACATAAGATAATCACTCTCTAAGTATTTTACAGAACCCAAATCAACCCTGAATTAATGTAATTTCCTTCCTCTTAAAGAATATCTTTTCAGCTTATTAGGTTATGCAACCATATCTCCACCAAAACCCGATGGAACTCAATCGAGACAAGTAGTCACAGACATAGAAACTCCCAGTTACGTAGTAATATGACCTCAAGAAATCTGACTTTCAATATCAGAAGCATGGTTATGGAATATATTAATAATTTTATGAGGTATACCAAGTAATGACTTTGATTAGGGTTAAGGGAAAGAGATTCAACCAGTTTACCTTGGAATCGATGTATCTTGAACATTGGACATGCTAAACTAATTGTACAGATCTCATACGATATTCATCAATAATAAAGAACTCAACTTTACACTTCAATCAGAGGGGAATGTCACACTAAGTACTAAGATGAGAGTGAAGACAGGAACATTCACTTTATCAATTGCTATATCTCATGCATACATTCAAACACGATCATGATATGTGACATGAACAAGACACCTATTCATATGGTATAGACATTCAAGAATCATTCTCAGTTCAAGATATATCTCATCAAATAATCGGAGAAATCAGGTGTTGTGGAAAAAAATAAGCATACTACCTGATTGACAAACTGAAATTTCTTATGCACGTTTCGACCACGGATTGCACCTCTCTTGGCTTCGTCGAATCACCACCACCACGACCACTTGAGGAAAGAAGGTGGCTGCTGGTTGAAAGAGACGAGAGAAGTTTTAGGTACTTGCTGGAATGCACAACTCCCAAGACATCCAAAAGAGTGGGCGTCTACTCCTTGGGTAGGTTTAAATAGTAACAACTCGATTACCTAGGTTAGATCTCTACGGTTGATCACCTTCCAATCCAACGATCACCATCAGGTCCAGCCATGAGCATCCCTTATTGCTAGAACGTGCTCCTCCATTATCTCATCATTAGTTAGGGTTTCCCCTCAATTAGGGTGATTCAAAACCCTAATTCTCTACTTAAGGCAACTTCCTCATTTAGACCAATCCTTCACCATTGATTACCCCTTCATCTAAAGGCTGAGTTTCTTCCCTCCAAAAGGCATGATTTTGCTCCAACGTGCTTGCCCTCTTCACTCCAAATCAGTTTCCTTGATTTTAGGTCAGTTACAACTCCTTAGTTGGTAGGGAATTTTATTAATGGGATCGGTTACCAAACTAAGAGTGTGACCTCCCTAATTCCACTCCAAGCACGATCTCTCTCAAGGCCACATGGCAAATCCTTAACCCACTGGCCACTAATCACGTCCATAACTTCCTCTTTTTAGATTCCTTAATTTCCAATTAAAAAGGATATCAAATCTCTTTAAATTCAAACTGGATTTTTAAACTAGGAATTTATCCCTCTTCTTCCCAATATTTGGACCCTAACCAAATATTCACATGTCAACTATGTACACAATGCCCAAGGTGTTGTGTCCATGTGGCTCTGGCCCTCAGATGCTCTTGCGTCTTGTGTGTGGCACATCGATGGACGACTCTGATATCCCGCGAGTGAAGTGTGCCATAAAGCACTGCACAATTCTTGTACCACATCATTAATTCAAATTAATAACTCAAAATATTCAAATGAGTCTCTACACATTGGACTCATACCCTGGTGCCTGGCCCCACTCCTGGCGTTGGGTGCACTCAGCCCCTGGCGCCAGGCCAGCCTCAGCGCTAGGCTGAGCCCAGCGCCAGGGCTAGTCCTCGCACCCTGGTGTACAGCCTAATCTGATTTATAAATTCCACTCTTCTATATGCATCACAAAACTAATTCGACACACCAGATTAAAAGATTTCAAAACAGGCAGCAAAACTTTCCTATTTTAGAATAGTTTCCTAAAATAGCAGTTTTGGTAAACTTGCAGATATTTCTGGTGTCACACAACGCAATTCTTGTTTCTTGTTTGTTTAATATTTAGGTTGTTTAATATTTGTGTGGGGATGCTACAATCTAGGTTTTGGGGTGTATTTTATTTCTCCATATTTTGTACTTACCCCTCATTCTTAGTTTGTGTGTTTCAATGCTCTATATCTACCATGAGTCTTCTCCATTCAGGTGATTTCTTTCCTTATGCTCCTTTTCTTTTACTAGTCATTATAGTATTTATCTTGGTAAACATTGAGAGCAATGTTTAGTTTAGGTTTGGGGGTGTAGAAAAGAAAAGTAGTGTTCCTTTGGTTTCTATCATTTGAAAAAAAAATTAGAAAATTAAATAAAAAACCATAAAAAAATAATTTGCTTAGTTGTTAGGCTGTTTGTTAGTATTTTTCATAGGTTTTGATAGTTTATCCCGTGATGATGCATACTTCAATTCTTAAGTAATTAATTTACATTGGAAGTGTGAGTAAGTATACTAGAGGATAGATACACTTAACTGAGAATATTTTTCTATTACAGTCCTCTTGGATCAGGTGCTTGAGTTAAGAAAACTCACTCACATACACTAGTACATAAAGTAATACCATCTAGAGATTTGTTGAATACTAATCTACAGTGGGACAACTTTAGTCACAGTCATTGGGTGATATGTGGTTGTCTGTTGAGCTTAAAAGATCATGATAGACTATTTACTTGGCTATGGCAAGGGATTGGAACCAGAAATAGGTTGAGAGTATAATACAGCCTGGACAAAATAAAGATGCTTGAAAATATGAATGCTGAAAAAAAAATGAAAAATACAAAAATAAAAAATGAAAGAAAGAAAGGGGCTACTTGACTATTATAGGACTAACTTAGGCTGATATTTAGGCCCGAAGCGGTCTATACTTAAAACCTAATGCCCTAAGCCAAACTGGCTGGGAGTCATTGGCCTGAGTCATTGCTAAACCTAAGCATCTTAAAGTCATGCCTTACACAGTCCCATTGGAAAGAAAAAAAAGTCTATGGTGTATTATCCTGTCAAATCTAGAATGTTGGACCCGAAGGAGGCGCGTGATCTACACATAAATTATGCATTTTATTATCTCCTAAACTTATGATTATGCTAGTGTTTGATTAGAATAACTACTACTTTAATATAGTTTTTGGTTTTTGTAGGAAACAAGAGTAATACACAGAAATGAGGAGAAAAGTAACTCAAATGGTTAAATCATCATAACTTTATTTACAAATATCGGATTGGACTGATTTAAGCTTCATGTTGAAGTTCAAGAAGTCAGCTTTCCAACGCCACCAACCACGCACAATTCGTTCGGGACAGAAAGTTATAGCCATTTGAGATTCATGAATAATAACTACGATCGATCGGCAATCAATGCGATTGATCGCTAGAGCCGCAAAAGCAGTGTATTAAAGGAAACGATCGATCGGATCTCAAAACGATCGATCGTATCTACTGGAATTTTTCAATCACACAAGACAGTAACTACGATCGATTGGCATAATACTACATCGATCGGAAAAGCGATTGATCGGGCAAAATAACGAAGGAATGGCGATCGATTGGTAGGCGAACGATCGGCAATACAGTGCGATCGATCACCGTATGTGGAAAACCGGAAATAAGACCTATTTCGACTCGGATTTGGAAGGGGACTTCATAGTTTCTCATCAAACTTATAAATAGGCCTTATTGGATAACGTTTTGGGCTATCTTGGAGGAACCTTTGGAGAATCTAGAGCTTTATTGGAGGCTAGAGAGGAGCAAGAGAAGGAGTCTTTTGGAGCAAGAAGAAGGATTCATGACGATGGATCTACATAAACAGACTTCTCTTTTCTTTCCTTCTATGTGTAACTAAACTTTTATTTAAGGTTAGATGAAGCCCTAGATGTGTATTGCTACTCTTGATAGTTTAATTTTATAAAGTTGATTATGATTCATGCTTAATGCGATTTCATGAGTATTTTTTTGAGTGCTTGATCATAGACTTGATTGATTATGAATGGAATTAGATATTGTGATTGATTTTATGCCCGATCAAGGATAAGATTAATTGCATTATAATAGAGTTGTGATTGATTCTATGCCCGATCAAGGATAGGATTGATTATATAATACTGGATGAACTTTCGTGTCCGATCAAGAACGTTAGTGAATTCATTAGTAATTTGTGTGTCCGACCAAGAACACGAATTACCATATCATGTCAATGTATGCTTAATAATAATTGAGAGTAGTAATTGCATGTCTAGTGGTGGATTCTTTGCCTTGATATTCTCCATATTGATTGAATTCCAGTAATTTAGTTAAAAGTACATTGCTTTACTTAGAATGAATTAAACTACATCTTTTCTTCTCTTGAATTTGGTAAAAGATTAATCCGTCCCTGAGGTTCGACAACCCTTTAATACTCGCCGTAGTACAATTGCCTTGTGCACTTGCAAAGGTTTTATATTTAAACGATCAAGATTTTGGCGCCGTTGCCGGAGATGGCTCAATAGTTTACTAAATTTTTAGCATCGTTAATTTTGGAGTAGTTTAGTTTAATCTAGATTTCTTTTCAGTAGCTTAATTGCCTTCTTCTTTTTTTGCAGGATTAAGAGAGGACGCTGATTTTCGTCATCGTTGGAAGGGCCATCCCTTCCCACTGTTTGCACTCTTAACCTTCTTTTAGAGTAACTTTGGGTACTTGGTGATTTCAATTTTCTTTGTGGGATTGCATGACGTGCTATTTGTCGCTATTAGGTTGCTAGTTGTCGCTATCTAGGATTGATGCTTGCTAGTTGTCGTTGTTAGGACTATTACAGGTTTTGTTTGATTTTTATTATGCATGCATGGTCGTCACTCCCTGAACCCCGACCTTGCCTTTGACCCTGATCCTGAGCGACTCTATAGAATTTGTGGAACTCCTAGCCAACCAATCCCTAAAATTCATCCAATGGCGGACAACATGAACCTTGGGGGTGGGAATGGCCTAAATCAGAATCCACTAATGGCCCATGCCCATACTATGCAAGACTACTAACGTCCCACTGCCTACACCTCCCCCTCATGTATCATACTGCCTACAACCGTGGCTAATTTTAAAATTAAGCCAATCATCATTTAGATGCTGCCCACATACCATGGCCAACTCAATGAGAACCCTTATAGGCATCTCCAAAATTTCCTAGAGGTTAACACAACCTTTAAACTTACACTATCTGATGACCAGGTGCGCCTTAGGTTGTTCCCCTTCACCTTAAAAGATAGGGCCAAGGAATGACTATACTCCCTTGAGCATAACTCTATTTCCAATTGGGAGGAACTTCAGGGCGAATTCCTCAAGAAATACTTTCCTGTGGGGCGGACCAATAAGATTCTCCATGAAATCATCACCTTCACCCAGATACCTAATGAACAATTCCATAAAAGCTGGGAGAGGATGAAAGCCCTACTCCGGTCCTGTCCCCACCATGATGTGCCTAAGTGGCAATTAGTACAGAGATTTTATGAGGGTGTGTGCGATCAACACAAGACCCTAATTGACGCCTCTTGTGGAGGCACATTCATGAAGAAAACACTGGATGATGCTTGGGATCTATTAGAGGACTTGAGTGAAAACTCTTTACATAGTACTACCCTCTATAGGTCGAAAGGCCATATGCCTAGCAGGAGTGCCTCAAGGGGAGGCATGTATGATGTTAAAGCTACCACAAACCTAGAACACCTAGTGGCATCCCTTACTGAGAGGTTTGACAGGTTTTTCTCACAGACTCCACCTTATACCCCAACCTCTAATGATGCCTGTGCCATTTGTGACAGCCTATGCACACCATAGTTGACTGCCCCTCTGCTTTCCAGTTCCAGATCTTGTACAGGAGCACGTCAACTTTGCACAAGGATACCCTAGAGCCAATAATTCCTATTCAAATACCTACAACCCGGGGTGGCGAAATCATCCCAATTTCGCCTGGAAACAATCTGACCAGGGGCCAGCTTTCAATCAAGCCTTAAGACCAGAATTTCAAAGCCAGCCCCAATCCAACCAACCCGCACCGTCTCCCTTTGGCCAATCTAATAGGCGACCTTCATTAGAAGAACAAATGAGCCAAATGCTCTTCTCCCACTTAACCGCGATTAAAACTGAATAGAATGAGATAAGAGTAGAGCTACGAACACAAGCCCAGTTGGTCCATTCTCATACACAATCTATTGCCAAGATCGATACCCAATTAGGACAGTTGGCCCAATCCATGAACCGTAGAGAAGCAGGAACCTTGCTGAGCCAACCTCAACAAAACCCTCAAGGCCAGTTTGTAGCTGAGGCCTCCCATTACCCTCCTGAACAAGTGCAAGCCATAACCACCTTGAAGAGCAGTAAACAAGTTGACAACAGGGTTCAGGATCCCATTGTTGGCCCTTCGAGTGAGACACCTTCCCATGAGAAAGAAAAAGAACCTAATTCCATCAAAGCTATACCTGTTAGTTCTAAAACCCCGCCGGATAACCAACCCGAGGCCCAGAAAGAGAGATCTTATATTCCCAAGGTACCATTCCCACAATGCCTGGACAAACCCTCCCTGTTTAGTAAATCCCACCAAAAGACGGAGGAGATGTTCGAGGTGTTTAAACAGGTTAAGATCAATCTCCCTTTGTTAGATGCAATAAAACAGGTGCCTGCCTATGCCAAATTCTTGAAAGACCTTTGTACTCAAAAGCGCAAAGCTAATTCCAATTTGACTAAAAAGGGCTTCCATACCGAGCAGGTGAGTTCCCTATTAATACACAATGTTCCACCGAAATATAAGGACCCAGGATGTCCAACAATTTCATGTGTGATAGGGAACCATACTATTGACAAGGCATTATTAGATTTGGGGGCGAGTGTCAATTTGTTGCCTTACTCTGTGTATGCGTAACTTAGGTTGGGGGAATTGAAACCGACTACAATAACACTACAACTTGCAGACCGATCCATTAAAGTTCCACGTGGTGTTATTGAAGATGTTCTGGTACAGGTTGACAAATTTTTCTTTCCTGTGGACTTCATTGTCTTAGATACACAACCTGTACCGAACATTGGTAGTCAGATTTCAGTAATTTTGGGATGTCCATTCCTGGCGACGTCCAACGCTATTATAAATTGTGGGATGGGGGGCAATTTAAATGTCAAACTCAATGTTTTTAATGCTGAAAAACAACATTCACAGCCAGATGATTATTATGCAGTTCATATGATTGATACTATGGTGGATGGTGTACCTCCATAGATTTGTTCTGATGATCCACTTGCGATTTCTTTCATTAACCCTAATGTGCGCAGTAGGACCACAGATGGGCTGAACGTTGGATTGAAAGACCCTGAATAAGTTGGATTAATGGAGTTTCGTCTGGCCGAAGACGTTAAACTTAGCGCTTGGTGGGAGGCAACCCACGTATTCAGGTGTCTTCTCTCCTTTATCTGATTTTCTTTGTTATATGCTCATTGTCATGTTATATGTTGTTCACATTGATGACAATGTTCATAATAGGTTTGGGGGAGGGAATAATACTTGTATAAAAAAATCAAAAAATTAAAAAAAATCATAAAAAATTGATTAGTTTTTAGGTTATTTGTTAGTACTTTTTATTAGGTTTTGATAGTTTATCCCGTAATAATGCATGTTACAATTCTTAGGAGATTAAATTGCATTGGAAGTGTGAGTAAGTATACTGGAGGATAGATACACTTAACTGAGCATATCTTTCTGTTACAGTCCTCTTGGAACAGGTGCTTGAACTAAGAAAACTCACTCACACACACTAGTTACATAAAGTAATACCATCTAGAGATTTGTTAAATACTAATCTATAGTGGGATGTCTTTAGTCATAGTCATTGGATGATGTGTAGTTTTCTCTTAAGCTTAAAAGATCATGATAGACCATTTACTTGGCTATGGCAAGGGATTGAAACCGGAAATAGGTTGAGAGTATAATACAGCCTGGACAAAATAAAGATGTGCTGAAAAATATGTGCTAAAAATGAAAATGCGAAAAATGAAAACAAAATGAAAAAAAGGGGCTGCTTGACTTTATAGGATTAAGTTAGGCTGATGCTCGGGCCCGAAGTGGTCTCTTAAAACCTAATGCCCTAAGCCAAATTGGCTGGGAGTTATTGGCCCGAGTCATTGTTAAACCTAAGCATCTTGAAGTCACGCCTTACAGAGTCCTAGTGGGAAAAAAGTCTATGGTGTATTGATCTATGCATGAAATATACATTTTATTATCTCTTAAACTTATGTTTCTGCTAGTGTTTGTTTAGAATAAATGCTACTTTAATATAGTTTTTGGTTTTTGTAGGAAATAAGAGTAAAACGCAGAAATGGGGTGAAACGCGACTCTAATGATTGAATATTAATAACTTCTATTGCATATCTCTGATTGAACTGATTTAAGCTTCATCTTAAAGTACACGAAGTCAGCTTTCCAACGCTACTGACTGTTCACAATTCGGAGTTCTGAGCAAAAAGTTATGAGCATTTGAAATATCGCACGCAAAAGAGACACGATTAAAGAGAAGAACCATCAAGATGAGATCCGATGAACGAGAGCAGTACAACAGGTTATAAAGAAGAAAAAGAAAAAAAAATAAAAAAGGAGAAGATAAAACCAGACCGGCCCGAATTAGAATGGTTCGGGTCGGTTCGGTTTTAAAAGAAAAAAATTAAAAAATAAAAAAAAAGACGACCTGAGCTCTGCTCGGGCGGTCTGTTGCAGAAACAGAGCAGCGCTCGAGCTCGAGCTCGAGCGCCGGCAAAGAACGGTGATGGGTCTTGTGTTGACAGCAGCTGGGGTCTTGGCGGTTCTAGCCAAGGCGATGATCGAAGGCGGCACGGCCACGGCGGCGACGGATGAAGAACAGGGCATGGCAGCCATGATTGACGGCGAGGCGGAGCTTGAATGGTGGTTCTGGGTTCCGGCAAAGGGCAGCAACGGCAAGGTGGGCTTAGTTAGACAACGGCGCTCGTGCTGGCTATGGAGCTGGCGGTGAAGAGATGAGAACGGCAGTTGTGCTGGAATCAGAAAATGAAACGAAAAGAAAAAAAAAGAGCTGTGTTGATTCAGGACTCTGTTAAAAACAGAGCCGTGCTTTATTTCGACGGATTTGAGCTTATCCAAATGAGTAATTGACGCGAAGAGGATTCTCATCTCGAAGCCTATATATAGAGGAAGATTAGGAGAAGAGAAAGCACGGATTTTTGACGGGATTTTTGGTGGATGAACTGGCAGTTTTTGAAGTTCTGTTTTGAAAAAAATAGAGCTTCTGTTTTCTTCTTTTTGGGTAGATTTTGATCGTGTTTTCCGTCGGATTTTAGCCAAAATTGAAGAGAAATCGAAGGGAGAAGAAGATAGGAGAAGAAAAGGGCTGGATTTCGCACTAATTTACAACTGCAACGGTGACGATTCGACTGCTATAGTAACACGGATTTTGGGAGAGACGATGAATAGTGCCGTGAACAGTGTTTTGTGAACAGTACTGTGAATAGTGATTTTGTGAGCAGTGTTTCGATGAATCCGACAAATCAGGCTGTTTCTTTCTCTTATCCCATGTCTAGCTAATTTTCTTATCAAGGCTAGATGAAGCCCTAAATTTGTATTTACTACTCTTATTTGTTTAATTTAATGAAATTTGATAATGATTCCTTATGCTTAATGCGATTTCGTTACTGTTCCTCTTAAGTGCTTTGACCGAGACTTAATGAATGATTAATGGAATTTGATCTTGATATATCCTGTGTCTAGATAATAACGGGATTATGATTAATTCTATGCCCGGCCAAGGATAGAGTTAGCTATATTAATTTATAGTGGATGAATTTTTCGTGTCTGGACAAGAATGTGTAGTTCATTCACTGGTAATTTGTGTGTCCGGCCAAGAACATAAATTACTGTATCTTATCAATTTGTGGAGATAATAATTGAGAGTAGTAATTGCATGTTTAGTGGTGGATTCGACGCTTTGATATTCTTATTTATTTGATTTCTCAGTAAAATTTATTTTTTTAGTTAATTAAAATCATAAAAATTCAATCTTTCATTAGAATTAGATTAATCTTTCAAGTCCTTTGGGTTCGACCTCGTTACCACTATTCTATACTGAGTCTCGTGCGATTGCGTGTAAATAGTTAAAAATTCAATCAATCAATTGGCGCCGTTGCCGGGGACTTGGTAATGGTTTAATTTAATTCTAATTAGTTTAGACATTTCTTGGTAGGAATTTAATATTTCTTGACACTGCAGAGGTAAAAAGCGACACGAGGATTTCTCGCCAACGTGGAAAGGCCATCCTTTCCCACTGTTTGTCATCTATTACCTCTCTCTTTTTAGTTTAATTTAGGTGTTGTGTGATTTTTGTTATTTTTTTATTTGCGTGATTAGTTTATGCAAGGGCGTCGGTCATTGGGTGAAAACTTAGAGGCCTTTGACAGTGAAATTGAGAGAACCTTCAGACAAAACCAAAGAGGCCAATTAAGTATAACCAACCCCTTGTTTGAAATGGTCCATGAAAATCTGAAAACCCTGAAAGAATACTACACTCCAAATGCCTATATATCTCCGTCCTGCATTCGAGTGCCGGCTGCAACAGCCGGTAACTTTGAGATTAAGCCGAACACAATACAAATGTTACCATCATTTTATGGGCGAAATCACGAAGATCCATATAGGCATGTGGATGAATTCCTAGAAATCTGCACAACTTTTAAACTGAATAATCTTACAGATGATGCGGTAAGATTGAGACTATTCCCTTTTTCCCTTAAGGATAAGGCTAAAGAATGGCTCTACTCTTTTGAACCCGAATCCATTACCTCGTGGGCAAAAATGCAACAAGATTTCCTTAAGAAATACTTTCCCATAGGTAAAACAAACCAAATGAGAGATGCCATTACTACCTTTACCCAACAGCCGACTGAGCAATTTCATGAGAGCTGGGATAGACTCAAGGACCTCCTTAGGAAGTGTCCTAATCATGCCGTACCTAGATGGCAGTTAGTGCAAAGATTTTATAGAGGTTTGACTGAGCAGAATCGTCATCTTGTAGATGCTTCATGTGGAGGCACCTTTCTATTAAAAAATGAAAATGAAGCGTGGGAACTTTTTGAGAACTTGAGTGAAAATTCGTTGCAACATACGATGGCTAATAGGAATTTAAATGATTCTTCTTCTTCTACCCTCTCTAAAGGTGGTATGTATGAAGTGAAACAAACAGATGATCTTTCTAACCAAATTGCTACATTATCTAGGAAAATAGATCAAATCTTGAGCCTGAAGTCACAAACCCCTGCACACACTCAAGAAGCATGCATTCTATGCTTAAGTCTCATGCATTCTATCCTAGAGTGCCCATCAGTCCCACAATTCCCAGAGCTTGTTCAGGAGCATGTCAATGCTGCCCAAACTTATGCTCGAACAGGCAATGATCCGTTCTCCAACACATATAACCCGGGGTGGAGGAATCACCCAAATTTTTCCTGGCGTCCACCGAACCAGGGTGTTCCTTTTAATCCACCCCAAAGAGCCAACTTTCAAAATAACCCACCAGGTTTTCCACAAGCTACTATGCCTTCCCAATTTTCACAACCCTCTAGAAATTCAGAATTTGAGGATAAAGTCTTGTCTGTTCTACAGAGTATTCAAGCCCAGGCACAATCACAAGCTCAACTTGTGCATTCTCATACCCAATCCATAGCCAAACTAGAATCTCAAATAGGTCAATTAGCTAATTCGATGAGTAAGAGAGAAGAGGGTTGATTGCCTAGTCAACCAATGAATAATCCGAAGGGTCAGTTTATGGTTGAACAACAAACTACTACCAATGAGCATGTTCAAGCTATAACATCCCTACGGAGTGGGAAACAAATTGAAAACCCAGTTGGTGTTGAGGTGAGAGAAGATAAGGATCAGGGAAAAACAAGCAATCCAGAGAATGATGAAACTTTAGAGACGCCACCTAATCCGAATCAGTCAAAACAGAATGACACTATTTCTCCTTCTGAGTCTTCTTCAGGAACCAAATCTAAGGCCAATCATGAGGTACCTTATGTACCCCGTGCTCCATTTCCTCAATGCTTAGACATGCCTTCCCCTTTCAATAAAAATAAAGCTAGGATGGATGAAGTGCTAGAAACCTTTAAACAAGTTAAAATTAATCTTCCACTCCTAGAAGTCATTCAACAAGTGCCCGCCTATGCCAAATTTCTCAAAGATTTGTGCACACAAAAGCGGAAGTCTAGGACTCACATTTCTAAAAAGGTTTTTCTTTCTGAGCAGGTTAGTTCTATTCTGAAACATGACACACCACCGAAATTTAAAGACCCTGGCACACCTACCATTTCATGTGTCATTGGTGACCATATCATTCACAGGGCTCTTTTAGATTTGGGTGCTAGTGTCAACCTATTACCCTACTCAGTATATGAGAAATTAGGTTTAGGGAACTTGCAACCAACATCGGCTACTCTGCAATTAGCCGATAGATCCGTTAGAAAACCCCGTGGCCATCTTGAAGATGTTTTAGTTGGGGTAGAGAAATTTTTCTTTCCAGTTGACTTCTTGGTCTTGGATATAGAACATGTGTCTAATATTTCTCACACCATTCCAGTTATTTTAGGCCGCCCTTTCTTAGCGACGGCCAATGCATGTATTCAATGTCGATCTGGAATGATGGAGATGTCTTTTGGAAATATGAAGATCATACTAAATGTGTTCCAAGCTTCAAACCAAGGAGCCACTGAAAGTGAGCAAGAGTGTTCTCTTGTTGATGAAATTGATGATCTTATGGAAGAGACACTTTTGAATGAGCTCATGCCTGATGCTCAAGATCTTACTCTACTCTCTTTAGGGATAGATGATTCTGACTTAGAGCCATACATTGAAGAAACCCATGCTATGTCAGCCTCACCTCCCTATCATGACTCTTTTCCTTATAGAAATAGAATAGAGCCTTTACTAATATCTTCCAGTCCATCACTCCAACCTTCCATTAAGTCTCCTCCTCAACTTGAGTTGAAGCCACTTCCAAGTACCCTCAAGTACGCTTTTCTAGGTCCTAATGATACTCTTCCCATCATCATTTCATCTAGCTTGTCTAGCGGCCAGGAGAGTCAACTGCTTAGGATTCTAGTTGAGCATAGGAGAGTCATAGGGTGGACTGTTGCTGATTTAAGAGGCATTGATCCTTCGATCTGTATGCATCGAATTCATTTAGAGGATAATGCTAAACCTTTAAGAGAAAATCAGCGGAGATTGAATCCAACATGAGGGATGTAGTCAAGAAAGAGATTGTGAAACTGCTAGATGCGGGTATCATCTACTCCATCTCTGATAGTGAGTGGGTCAGCCCTGTACAAGTTGTGCCTAAAAATTCTGGCATCACAGTGAAGCAGAATTCTGATGGAGAGTTAATCCCAACCCGTGAAACTACTGGGTGGAGAGTGTGTATTGATTATAGAAAATTGAACACAAAAACTAGAAAAGATCACTTTCCATTACCCTTTATTCAGGAAATCTTAGAGAAACTAGCAGGTCAACAATTTTATTGTTTTCTTGATGGTTACTCTGGATATAACCAAGTCCCAGTGTTTCCGGCAGATCAAGAGAAGACTACTTTTACTTGTCCCTTCGGTACTTTTGCTTACCGAAGAATGCCTTTTGGGCTATGTAATGCACCTGCCACCTTTCAACGGTGCATGCTAACCATCTTCTCTGATAGGGTAGACGAATTTTAAGAAGTGTTTATGGATGATTTCTCTGTATTTGGTCCATCATTTGATGAATGTCTCCATAATCTGTCATTAGTGCTCAAGCGTTGTGAAGAGAAAAATCTTGTCTTGAGCTGGGAAAAAAGCCATTTCATGGTGCAAGAGGGAATTGTTTTGGGACATGTAGTCTCAAAAAGAGGAATTGAAGTCGACAAAGCCAAGGTCGATCTCATCACTCATCTACCTCCACCATCTTCGGTGAAGCATGTTAGATCGTTCCTTGGTCATGCAGGCTTTTACAGGCGGTTCATTAAAGACTTTAGTAAGATTGCTCGTCCCTTAAGCAATCTACTAGCCCAAGATGTGCTTTTTGTGTTTGATGATGCATGCAGGCAAGCTTTTGACACTCTTCGTACCTTATTGTCTACTGCACCTATCATTCAGCCCCCTGATTACTCTCTTCCCTTTGAAATCATGTGTGATGCTTCAGACTATGCCATTGGTGCTGTCCTAGGTCAGAGAGTGAATAAGGTTCCCCATGTCATATATTATGCTAGTAAATCCCTTTCTGATGCTCAATTGAATTATACCACTACGGAGAAGGAACTTCTAGTGGTAGTTTATGCCTTGGATAAATTTAGATCCTACCTTTTAGGTTCTAAAATTATCATTTTCTCTGACCATGCTGCATTAAAACATCTCTTGTCCAAGAAAGATACCAAGCCTCGATTGATAAGATGGATTTTACTTTTACAGGAATTTAATTATGAAATCCGAGATAAGAAAGGTGTTGAGAATGTAGTAGCCGATCATCTCTCTAGAATCCTTGTTGAAACATCTAAAGATGAAGAGCCACTACATGATTCTTTTCCTGATGAACAATTGTTTTCCATTTCCCAAATTAAAACACCTTGGTTTGCCAACATTGTGAACTACCTTGCCATAGGTCAGATTCCATCCCATTGGACCAAACATGATAAAGATTTATTCTTTTCTAAGGTTAAATCTTACTTTTGGGATCATCCATACTTATTTAAAATATGTTCGAACCAGGTGATTCGACGGTGTGTGCCTGAGAATGAGATTCATAGCATTTTACATTCTTGTCATTCTCAAGCATGCGGGGGACATTTTGGGGGAAAGAAAACTGCTGCTAAGATTTTGCAAAGTGGATTTTATTGGCCAACCTTATTTAAGGATGCTCATGAGTTCTGCAAATCTTGTGATAGATGTCAACGGTTAGGATCTATATCTCGACGAGATATGATGCCTCTCCAACCCATTCTGGTCGTAGAATTGTTTGATGTTTGGGGAATTGACTTCATGGGACCCTTTCCACAATCCTTTGGGCATATTTACATTCTAGTTGCTGTAGACTATGTTTCTAAATGGATTGAAGCAATTGCAACTAAGACAAATGATCATAAGGTTGTGGTAAAATTTATGAAAGATAACATATTTTGTCGCTTTAGGACCCCACGAGCTATTATTAGTGATGGAGGCACTCATTTTTGCAACAGATCTTTTGAAGCTTTGTTGAAAAAGTACTCTGTCGCATTGGTATGTCGCCTTATCGACTCGTTTTTGGGAAAGCTTATCACTTACCAGTGGAGCTAGAGCACCGTGCCTATTGGGCAATAAAGGCTTTGAATTTTGATATGCATAAAGAAGGATCAGAACGTAAATTGCAACTTAATGAATTGGAAGAAATGCGACTCGATGCTTATGAGAGTGCAAAACTTTATAAAGAACGGACTAAACTCATTCATGATAAATCCATTCTTCGGAAGTCCTTTCAGCCTGCTCAAAAAGTTTTGCTTTATAATTCAAGATTGCATCTTTTTCCTAGCAAACTGCGCTCTAAATGGTCTGGTCCTTTTACTGTGACTAAGGTGTTTCATCATGGTGCCGTTGACATTCACAACCCTAAATCCGGTAATACATTCACGGTAAATGGCCAGCGATTAAAACCGTATTTAGAGGGAGTTGCAGATGCTGATGGAACCACTGATTATTTTAATGATCCTGTTTACCCTGAGTGAATTGAAGGACTATGTCTAGCTGAAGACGTAAAACTTAGCGCTCTTGGGAGGCAACCCAAAATTTTATTTTCTTGTTTCTTTTCTATTTTATTTTTATTGTAGGTTATTTCTTACCTATGTGGGGATGCTACAGTCGAGGTTTGGGGGTGTATTTAATTTTTCCATATTTATATTATCTCCTCATTCGTCGATTATGTGTTTCATGCTTTACATCTACCATGAGGCTCTCCATTCAGGTGACTTCTTTCCTCACTTCTTTTCTTTTACTATTCATTGTAGTATTATTTTGGTAAACATTGAAGACAATGTTTAGTTTCGGTTTGGGGGTGTAGAAAAGAAGAAGTGTTATTTTGTTTCATTATTATCTATTTTCGTTTATGCAAAAAAAAACGAAAAAAAAAAAAAATAAATAGTTTTTAGGTTGTTTGTTAGTGAGCAAGCATCTATCAAAGCTTAGCAAGTGGACATAATCGTAAGAGGAAAGAGGAGGATAAACTGAGCAGTATCTTTCTGTTACAGTCCTCTTGGATCAGGTGCTTGAACTAATAAAACTCATTCACACACACTAGTACATAAAGTAATACCCTCTAGAGATTTGTTGAATACTAATCTTCAGTGGGATGTCTTTAGTCAGAGTCATTGGATGATATGTAGTTGTCTTTTGAGCTTAAAAGATCATGACAGACCATTTACTTGGCTATGGCAAGGGCTGGAACCGAAAATAGGTTGAGAGTATAATACAACCTGGACGGAATAAAGATATGTGAAAAATATGAATGCTAAAAATGAAAAATGCAAAAAAAAAAATGAAAACAAAATGAAAGAAAGGGGCTGCTTGACTTTATAGGATTAACTTAGGCTGATGCTCGGGCCCGAAGCGGTCTCTTAAAACCTAATGCCCTAATCCAACTGGCTGGGAGTCATTGGCCTGAGTAATTGCTAAACCTAAGCATCTTGAAGTCAGGCCTTACACAGTCCTAGCGAAAAAAAAAAGAGTCTGTGGTGTATTATCCTCTCAAATCTAGAATGTTGGACCTGAATGAGGCGTGCAGGCATTTGTGCTATCATGAACCAAAAGATTGGGATGACTATGTAGATTCTGATGTTCTTTGGTTAATGGGTAACACTGGATATGTGTAAAACAGAAATTTAGAATGTATTGCTACAATGTTCTACACTTTTACTATTTACATTATCACGCTATATTATATTTGAGCAGAAATTTCTAAGATGAAAGTATGGAATAAAACCACTTACTTGAGGGCTTCTATATTCCTGTTGATTATGAACCAAGTACGTGTGGTTAATTCTCTTATGCATTGTATTTGGCATTTGTCGGGATAATAGGTTTGTTTGTTTTGTAATGTTTAATAAATACATGTTTCATAAATACATTTAACGGCTTAGGTTAATTAGTTTCATAAATAAATTTCCAAGATGAAAGTGTGGACAATTCACTTAGGTTAATTAGTTTCATAAATACATGTTTGTGGATAGCATGGCTGCAAACCCTCACGAGACAAAACTCGTCCTACAAGGGCCACCTAGAGGTTTAACGGCTTGTTGCATACGCTCAATGCAATTGTGTTCCCTACGAAAGTGGTGTTTACTTTTATGCATTAGTTTCCTTAGTTTGTTTGATTTTATTTTGTTTTGTTTTGCTAGGGATTAGCAAAATTTAGGTTTGGGGGTGTGATCTATACATGAAATATACATTTTATTATCTCTTAAACTTATGTTTCTGCTAGTGTTTGTTTAGAATAAATGCTACTTTAATATAGTTTTTGGTTTTTGTAGGAAATAAGAGTAAAATGCAGAAATGGGGTGAAACGCGACTCTAATGATTGAATATTAATAACTTCGATTGCATATCTCTGATGGAACTGATTTAAGCTTCATGTTAAAGTACACGAAGTCAGTTTTCCAACGCTACTGACTGTTCGCAATTCGGAGTTCTGAGCAAAAAGTTATGAGCATTTGAAATATTGCACGCAAAAAAGACACGATTAAAGAGAAGAATCGTCAAGATGAGATCCGATGAACGAGAGCAGTACAACGGGTTATAAAGAAGAAAAAGAAAAAAAAAGAAAAAAAGAAGAAGAGAAAACCAGACCGGCCCGAATTAGAATGGTTCGGGTCGGTTCGAGTTTAAAAGAAAAAAATAAAAAATAAAAAAAAGACGATCCGAGCTCTGCTCGGGCGGTCTGTTGCAGAAACAGAGCAGCGCTCGAGCTCGAGCGCCGGCAAAGAACGGCGATGGGTCTTGTGTTGACAGCAGCTGGGGTCTCGACGGTTCTAGCCATGGCGATGATCGAAGGCGGCACGGCCACGGCGGCGACGGATGAAGAACAGGGCATGACAGCCATGATTGACGGCGAGGCGGAGCTTGAATAGTGGTTCTGGGTTCCGGCAAAGGGCAGCAACGGCAAGGTGGGCTGAGTTAGACAGCGGCGCTCATGCTGGCTATGGAGCTGGCGGTGAAGAGATGAGAACGGCAGTCGTGCTGGAATCAGAAACTGAAACGAAAAGAAAAAAAGAGCTGTGTTGATTCGGGACTCTTTTAAAAACAGAGCTGTGCTTTATTTCGACGGATTTGAGCTTATCCAAATGAGTAATTGACGCGAAGAGGATTCTCATCTCGAAGCCTATATATAGAGGAAGATTAGGAGAAGAGAAAGCACGGATTTTTGACGGGATTTTTGGTGGATGAACTGGCAGTTTTTGAAGTTCTGTTTTGAAAAAAACAGAGCTTCTGTTTTCTTCATTTTGGGTGGATTTTGATCGTGTTTTCCGTCGGATTTTAGCCGAAATTGAAGAGAAATCGATG
Organism: Houttuynia cordata; assembly: GCA_039654745.1. Lineage (NCBI taxonomy): Eukaryota > Viridiplantae > Streptophyta > Magnoliopsida > Piperales > Saururaceae > Houttuynia > Houttuynia cordata. The sequence continues at coordinate 58,399,363 of CM077502.1, read as the reverse complement.
GGAGAAGAAGATAGGAGAAGAAAAGGGCTGAATTTCGCACTAATTTACAACTGCAACGGTGACGATTCGACTGCTACAGTAACACGGATTTTTGGGAGAGACGATGAATAGTGCCGTGAATAGTGTTTTGTGAACAGTACTGTGAATAGTGATTTTGTGAGCAGTGTTTCGATGAATCCGACAAATCAGGCTATTTCTTTCTCTTATCCCATGTCTAGCTAATTTTCTTATCAAGGCTAGATGAAGCCCTAAATATCTATTTACTACTCTTATTTGTTTAATTTTCGTGTCTGGACAAGAACGTGTAGTTCATTCACTGTAATTTGTGTGTCCGGCCAAGAACATAAATTACTGTATCTTATCAATTTGGGGAGATAATAATTGAGAGTAGTAATTGCATGTTTAGTGGTAGATTCGACGCTTTGATATTCTTATTCATTTGATTTCTCAGTAAAATTTATTTTTTTAGTTAATTAAAATCATAAAAATTCAATATTTCATTAGAATTAGATTAATCTTTCAAGTCCTTTGGGTTCGACCTCGTTACCACTAGACTATACTGAGTCTCGTGCGATTGCGAGTAAATAGTTAAAAATTCAATCAATCATGTATTATCCTCTCAAATCTAGAATGTTGGACCTGAAGGAGGCGCGCATATCTGTGCTATCATGAACTTAAAGATGACGATGACTATGTAGATTCTGATGTTCTTTGGTTAATGGGTAATACTGGATCTGTATAAAACAGAAATTTAGAATGTATTGCTACAATGTTCTACACTTTCTACTATTTATTTTATCATGCTATATTATATTTGAGCAGAAATTTCCAAGATGAAAGTGTGGAATAAAACCACTTACTTGAGGGCTTCTATATTCCTGTTGATTATGAACCAAGTACATGTGGTTAATTTTTTTAAGCATTGTAGTATGCATTTGAAGGGATAATAGATTTGCTTGTTTTGCAATATTTTATTTTTGTTTTACTTCTTTACTTAGGTCAATTAGATTAATAAATACATGTTTGTGGGTAGCATGACTGCAAACCCTCACGAGACAAAACTCGTCCTACTAGGGCCACCTAGAGGTTTAACGGCTTGTTGCATATGCTTAATGCAATTTTGTTCTCTACGAAAGTGGTGTTTACTTTTATGCATTAGTTCCTTTAGTTGATTGTTTGATTTTGTTTTGCTTTGTTTTGCTAGGGACTAGCAAAATTCAAGTTTGGGGGTGTGATCTACACATGAATTATGCATTTTATTATCTCCTAAACTTATGCTTATGCTACTGTTTGATTAGAATAACTACTACTTTAATATAGTTTTTGGTTTTTGTAGGAAACAAGAGTAATATACAGAAATGAGGAGAAAAATAACTCAAATGGTTAAATCATCATAACTTCATTTACAAATATCGGATTGGACTGATTTAAGCTTTGTGTTAAAGTCAAGAAGTCAGCTTTCCAACGCCACCAACCACACACAATTCGGAGTTCGGGACAGAAAGTTATAGCCATTTGAGATTCATGAACAGTAACTACGATTGATCGGCAATCAATGCGATCGATCGCCAGAGCCGCAAAAGCAGTGTATTAAAGGAAATGATCGATCGTATCTACTAAAAATTTTCAATCACGCAAGAAAGTAACTACGATCGATCGGTATTATACGGCATCGATCGGGAAAGCGATCGATCGGGCAAAATAACGAAGGAATGGCGATCGATTGGTAGGCGAACGATCGGCAATACAGTGCGATCGATCGCCGTATGCGGAAAACCGGAAATAAGACCTATTTCAACTCGGATTTGGAAGGGGACTTCATAGTTTCTCATCAAACTTATAAATAGGCCTTATGGGAGAACGTTTTGGGCTATCTTGGAGGAACCCTTGGAGAATCTAGAGCTTTATTGGAGGTTAGAGAGGAGCAAGAGAAGGAGTCTTTTGGAACAAAGAAGAAGGATTCATGGCGATGGATCTACATAAACAGGCTTCTCTTTTCTTTCCTTCTATGTGTAACTAAACTTTTATTCAAGGCTAGATGAAGCCCTAGATGTGTATTGCTACTCTTGATAGTTTAATTTTATAAAGTTGATTATGATTCATGCTTAATGCGATTTCATGAGTATTCTTTTGAGTGCTTGATCATAGACTTGATTGATTATGAATGGAATTAGATATTGTGATTGATTTTATGCCCGATCAAGGATAAGATTAATTGCATTATAATAGAGTTAGATATTATAATTGCATTTTATACCCGATTGGATTTTGGGGGTATTTGATATATATACAAAATATACATATTTTTATATGCCTTTCTACCTATATGTTAGTCGTAATTTTAGTTAAAATAAGGATAATTGATGTTTATCATAATTAGGAGTTTAATAGATAAGTGCGCTTAACTGAGTTATTTAGATGCAGTAATTGGATTTAATAGATTTACATTTTATTACGTGTCTAATTTAGAGTTGATTTATTTATGTAGGACTTAAAAAGCTCCAGATTAAGATCGCCGAATGTGAAACACATCACACAACTTATGTGAAGAGGTTGAAGATCCAATGGACGAGGTTGCTACGACGAGTTTAGCCCAATGAAAAGAAAAAAAAGAGAATGAACAAGACTGAACCACGGTTCAATGGCCCTGTTTGGTCAAGAAAAGAAAGAGAAAAAATGAAAATGACCCGAGCCGAAGCTCAGGTGGTCAGCCAAAACAAAGCGCTCAAGTAGACTGCTCGAGCCCTGCCGGAGAACAGAGGGGGCGTTGCTCTGCTAGAGGTGGCGATGCCGGCTATGGGTCCTGGTGGAGAGAAGCTCGATGGCTGGGCTCGAGTTCGGGGGGTGGATTGCCAGCAGCCATGAGCTCATGATCACGGCATGGCGGATAACGGCGACGACGGTGGCGAACGACGACGGAGTTTCGGCAAAGGGTAACCACCGGTATAGGAGGATTTTTCGGCGAGATCGACAATGCGATTAAGAGGAATAGTGCAGCAGAAGGAAGGATGTTCGATTTGGAAAGATTGCGAGCGAGAACCAAATTGAGAAAGATTGATTTTTCTTGGAGATTTGGGCTATGTTTTGGAATGGTTTAAAAACGAAATTTTTACTCTAAATTGGGACGCGATTAAAGGCAAATCGGATTGAAAGCTTTTGATTTGTATAGTATTGAAGAAGGAAAATTGCTGCTTTTTGAAGGGGGTTCGTCTATAAGTGAGAGGCGGAGTGGCTCTGTTCTAGAGGTCGGAGGGAGGAGCTTTTGATAGAGCAGAACTTCTGCTCATGGGGGAACTCTTTGGTAGCGGCTGATTTGAGGACGGAGGAAGGCAAAGGGGTGGCCGGAAGGGGTAAGGACGAGAGGAGCTCACGACGGCAGGCTTTTGCAGATTCAAAAGGGTTGTCTGTTTGAATAAAGGGGCCGAGACAAGGAACTGATCTGTTTTTGGCTCGAGAGAGCGAGGCAAACCAGAAACGAATTGCAACAGATAGCTCTATTTTGATTGAGATAGAAAGACAGTTGTTGTAGAAGGTAGAGTCGAGAGGGCTGTTTTCAGACGATGATCTGTTTTGCAATCGAGAGATGAAGAACTGATTTTGTGTAGAATTGTGATTTCGAGAGAGGTTGCAGACGATAGAATTGTTTTTGCTCGAGAAAGAATTACTGGGTTTCATGGAGACTGACTTCAGTGCTTGCTCGAGAGAGAGGGACTGACTTCAGAAGGTGAGGGAAAGCTTTGTTTTGGGTCAGAATTGGGGACTGTCTATTCTATCTATTCGAGAGAAAAAGCAAAACGGTTGAGGCGTGCAGTCGAGAGATTGTTGCAAAAGGTAGAGGAGAGAGCAAAGCAGGCCAGTATTGCAGACGAACTGAAAGCAGAATACATGTTTTTTCTTATTTTATTTTATCTTTTGTTTAGTTAATTTCTGAGTTTAAGATTAGATGAACATCTGATTGATTAGTTATAAATTAAAAATTAGAACTTTTTATTTCATTACTACTTGTTACATACTCTTAGAATTAGGTTGAATATCTTACTAAGTCTCTGAGGGATCGACCTTACATTAGATTCGTGCGCTTGCGAGTATTATATTAAAATTTACATCACTCACCATTAGAGTACTAACAAGTATATCCCATTCGAATAAAATCATGAAAAACAAACCATTTTTCAACCCTAAGCTGAGATTGAAAAATTCATTACCTTCCTTATTGAGAATGAACCTTTAACATCCTCCAACACCTCTAATTCTTTCCCTTTTTGGCCTAATGAGGAATAAGCTCCAAATCTCCTGGCCAAGCCTATTCTCAATTTGGGAAATGCACAACACTTTCCTTTTATAGAAAAGGGTTGGGGGTAAACCTAAGTAAAATGTAGGGTAGAAATAGAGTTTTTGACTAAAATTGGAAAATTTAGCAATTTAACCCAAAACTAGGTCCATAAAAATTCTGAAAATTTTTATAGTATCTTCCTTTGGTGTTTGGGCTATTTTGGTCACAAAAACCTAATTTTATCAGTAGGGCCCACAAGGGTCCCGTCAAACCCTAATTTTAGGAACATTGGTGAAAAATAAAAAAACGCAAAAATTCAGATTTGATCCAAAATCACTTAAAACTCATGATTGTAAAGTTGGTTTTGATTAAAACCTTTATAAACCCCATTTATTTTCGAAAACCACCAAATTAAATGAGAAAATGCTTAAACTACACGACAACCGATAAGTAATATTAAAATAAACCGTTTCAAGGTGAGGGTCCTTACACAATGGGCCTCGCTATCATGTATTTACGTACACAATAGTATTAAATGTTTCAAACAATTTTATCTCCTTAATTTTTTATCTATTTTTTCCCATTCATTTTGCTTTCTTCATTATTTTTACTGCTCTTTTCTTTTATTGATGATATCATATGGATGTTGAGATAATATCTAATAAAATATAGTAAAATCTACAATAAAAAGCATGTGGTGTATCAACATAGTTATGCTATCATTATGAGAAGAAAGATGAGGAAAAATAATGGGCAAAAAACGGATAAGAAATGAAAGAGATATGAATCATTAAAATATATCCCAAAAAATGATTATCATATAATCGAATATACGATCATGTAATCGAATACGTAATAGTAGTGCTATCATGTATTCAATTGCATGATAGCGTTCAATTCCTACTTATATATTTCAACAAATTCGATCTGCTTTATTTTTTATCTATTTTTACTAATTCTTTTTACATTTTTCTTTATTTTTTCTCATCTTTCTTATAATAATGATCGATGTCATAAAGATGTTGAGATAATATCTAATAAAATATAATAAAATCCATGATAAATAGTATGCAGTGTCTTAACATAGTTAGGCTATTATCATGAGAAGAAGATGAGGAAAATTAAAGAAAAACGTAAAAAGAATGAGTGAAAACGAATAAGAAATGAGAGAGATATGAATCGCTAAAGTATGTCCCCAATAAATGACTATTGTGTAATCGAATATATATTTTTAACCATTTATATCTCTCTCATTTTTTATCCATTTTCACCTATTAATTTTTATTTCCTTTTTATTTCCCCTCCTCTTTCTTACCATTATGATAGTCTAACTATGTTGAGACACTGCAGAGTATTTATCGTAGATTTTATTATATTTTATCAAAATTTTTTTAAAGATCCTTATGATATCATCGTTAGAAGAAAGAGGAGTAAAAATAAATAAGAACGAAAAAATTGGCGAAAACAGATTCGAAATGAAGGAGATATAATTTATTGAAGTGTGAAACCAAAAAATAGGTAATATGAAAAAATGAAGTTGGGGTTTAGGGTTAGGGTTTAGGAGGGTAAAATGGGAAGATCAAGTCCCCAAACCAGGTTATATGGCATGAGACTGGAAAAACTAGGTAATATGGTATTCCGGCCTCATTGGCCAACTAATATATCAAAACATCGGCAAAAATCCTTGGCCCCCATTTTTGCATCCTTTGAACACCACATATTTTCTGAACTTGAAGCAAAACCTTTCCCGCTTGCACCCATACATAGACATTCACTGGCCTATATATGTTCCACACCTAAGTGAAAGAGGAGAAGAGGAACTTGATCAATACAGAAGAAAACGTACAAAAGAGATGGCAAGCACCAAGGTGTTCGTCACCCTTCTCCTCATCTCTATGGTGATGGTGGGTGACTGCGTGCTGGCCAGCAGCACCACCTACCGCAACGTGTGCTTATGGAACTGCATTGAGAACGAGGGAAAATGAGAGAGAGAGAGAGAGAGAGAGAGAGAGAGAGAGAGAGCTCCATTGTTTGTGTTCCCAGTTGAAAGACTTTTCTAGAGGCCTTGGGCTATTAACACCCCCTTCTTCCTCCTGTCTCCCTTGTAGAGTAATCAAGAAGCGGAGGATGGCGGAGATGCCCTTGTTTCTTTTTTTCGTTTTAACAGAATGTTTAATTATGACTTAAATTGTAAATAAGGAAGTGATTCCATTCCTAGGCTCACTTGCAACGGAAGATGAAATCCTCCGTGCATTAATGACTACGAGTAAATGTCGATTTTTCATCATCAACTTGAACGGCATTTGTTGTTTTTCTAATATTTTTCTGAGTGCCTTATTGGAAGATTCTTTAATGGTGCTGATAAACATTTATAGTAAACTTCTAACTAAATGAAACAATTCAACGTGTATGGGAAGATTCTAATCAAGCTTGAGTCTTGACATTAGTGCAACTTGTAGTCTTACACTCTTTTTCTTTAAAGGAAAGTATTAATTCAATTAGGATGGGTTAGGGGTTAATAAAAATTAGAAATAGAAAATTATTTATATTAAAATAATTTTTTCAGCCGGTTAGGGGTTAAAGAAAAGCAGGCTATGAAAATTTATTTTTCCGGAGGGTCCGAAAATAGCCATGAAAAAAGGCCTAAAAATGGCCCAAATTAAAGGTCGGGGTTGGGCGAATCGACCTCCCGCCGCTCCTCTGATTGCCACACCTTCTCTTCCCTGCAGCCGTTCCTCTTTTCTCTCTGCTCCCGCCTCTCTCCACCTACTAGGTGAACCTCTCTCTCATCTCTGATCTCTTGTCTTCGTGGATTTCTGGATTCATGGCGTTTCATCCTCATGGCAGAGCTCCTACTGCTCTGCACAAGGCTTGCGGGAATAGGAGCTGTTTGAAGGTTTTCCGGTGAGTTCAATTTTTTGAGGTTTTTGTTTTCAGCCTGATTTCATTGCGAGAATGGGAGCATTTTTCTCGTTTTTGTTTTCTTTCCTTCTAATGCTTCCCATTGATTCTTCTTGAGTGATGTGCTATTCTGGCAGAGAGACTGAAAGAGAAGGTGGAGGAGCTCTTCGGCTGTGAATACCAACTTTTTATTGAATTCACTGGTTTGATCAGGTTTTCCTTGGTTGTTTGACTCTTCATATCAAATGGCTCAATACATGAACTTTCTAGACTATGATTGGTTGTTATTTAAATAAATGAAAAAGGAACAACATATTGGGCACTCGTATTTTTTTGAATCTCGTTATCTGTGAATAATGCTGCCGATCACTGTTTTGAATCTTTGTTTTTACTAATACAGTTGGTGCCAAGGCGTGAGAATCGGTTGGCACAGTGATGACAATCGACCTTATCTAAAGCAACGCCATTTTGCAGTAACATGAATAACCGGTACTTTTGCTTTAAGATGCGGATTTCAGTGGCTACATTCTGAGTCAGTATAATGCAGATATGGTATTTGTTGCCAAGGAATCAGTGGTCTCCCTGTTTCAATCATCTTCCAGAATGATTCGCATTCTCTGAACAGACAACCCTTCTTCATTGGCAGACTTCTTATAGTGGGAAATATTTGAACTGGGGTCAATAGAAAACCCAGAAAGTGATCTCCGACCTGACCCATGGTGCTCCACGCCATCTGAGAGATTATTTCTGGCTGAAGAATTAATTGAAAATGCAGAAGCAAGACAAAAAGGCTCTAGCACTTGTGGAGCTCTTTTTTTAAAATAATGGATCTTTATCTCTAACTGGCGGAAATATCTGTCGTCTGGATTCAGGCTTGCAGAGTTGGATCCAAGGATTTTCCCATGAATCCTTTTGGGCTATCCTTGAATCAGCAAATGTTGGTTATGTTGTTTTTTGACTAAATGTTTCTTATTTTCTACAGTTAGATGTAATCTTATTGCACTGCTGCATGTTGTGATTACTGAAAAATTTTCGTCCACGTAAATTACACACAATTAGATTATGAGCGTACTTTGATGATGATTACTAATATCTGAATGATCAACTATTTTGAACCCCTTTTTCATTCCAATGGGTTTGACATCTCCCGTATGTGTAAGTTCTCAAATATGCATCCAGAAATACACGATATAATGTGATGCGTCTCTTGTTTAACATGCTAGAATCTTAGCTGGTAAACTTGTAGTCATATTTTTATCAGGTTTGAGACAATGGCCTGTAGCGTGTTGTTGACTGTTTAATTTGTCTTTATGTTATTGCAACTAGCAAACTTTGTTGTGTCTAACAATTGGAGGTAGTGAGCTATTTGAATAGTCATGGAAATGATTTCAAAGGTAGAAACTTTCACTTCTAAGATGGGGAACCTAAAACCATTATTCCAATGGCTGGAGTAAGTTGGCAAATTCTTGGATTATGAAATTTACAACCTTCAAGAATTTATTGAATTTGCTTGCTATACTTGATACTTTTCTTACAATGACTACATGTGTACTCCATCAGTTATGTCATTTGATGTTCTTGTACTATATGGAGTAAGCATTTGTAGGCATATATAGATGAAAATCCAGTTTTCTTCCTCTTTCATTTGGTGACAGTCGCAATATTCACTCAGTTGATGAACTATGTCTCCTTCTGATATACTAGTATGCAGGTTGTTAGCTGTAAATAGAACAATACGAAATGTTTAGTATTTGCTAACCTCTAGCAAAACATCTATCAATTTTTTTATTTATCTGATTCCTAGATGTTTCTTAGTTAATTTTTATGCTACTCTCTCTAGTTAATTAATTAGATGATCAATAACCAAATGACACCTGATAGAAGTAGCCAACTCAGTGAAGAAAATATATCCACATTTCTTAAGGGAAGCATTGAGCAGTTACAATAGTTGTTGAGTTTGAAGGTCTCAGCAAGTGAGCAATCTGGCAATCTGGTTAACAATCATATGTGCCAGATTTCTCCCGTAGAAAAGTTTTGGCCATATTTACCCAAAAAGAAACATGGCTATAGATTATGACGTGTTGTGATGTTTTGGCTAATGTTTATGTCTGGGAACTTCAAATCAGGTGTCCTATCTGATATATTTGCAACTGTTCACTAGCAGAATTGCTGTTTTAAATGTCATTATACAAAGATCTGTTTGCGTCTTTTTACCCCTCTTGTTTTTACTTTAGCTTTGCCATTTGCCTTGTGCTTGACAGATAATTGCAGGTGAAAGGCTTACACTAACCTTATGGTTCACCCTTGACCATTGTCATGATGAGGATGCAAAGCTTCTTATGCTTTTATCTCAGAGTTCGTTTGCTAGCCCAGCTGGTGAGCCAGATTCTTATTTGCCTTTGGCAGGGCCTAGCAACATGTACTGGTTTTGTCCTGATCCCGCATCTGATCCTCAAAGGGGCTTCGACATACGCTGGGCTAGAATAAACATCCTGGGTTGCAGGTCGTGTACATATGATGACAATAACAGCTTGGATGTACCAAGTTTATCAGATGATTCGGGGTGGAAAGATAATGGCCCACTGATGCTTGCTCCAGGAGTTGAAGTATCTGGGAAGGAATTTGGTAACAGTCTGCACGCTTGTGCACCGTTGCTAGTTTATCTCTTCTTTTAATTGGTTGAACGAGATGACCATTCCTAGTGCAATTAGGGTGCGTTTGGGAATGGGGATTTGATTTTGGGGGCGGAATCTAAATTCATTATTTGAATATTTTTAAGGTGGAATTTTTTATTTCCGCCAAAATCCACAGGAATCCATAAATTTCCATTTTAAACATAAGACTGCTGATTTCTAAATGACGTGTAGGGGACGTCATTTAGAAATTCGGGGTTGGGGTCAGGCATCGGCCGGGGGGGGGGGGGGGGGTCCCTCCAGCAATCATCTTCCTCTGCTCCGCCCTCGCCGGCACCGGATTCTACCTGCTCTGGTCTTCCCCCTGCGGCCTAATTTCTCTCGAGAAAAAACTAGGGTTCATCCTCGTTGACATCGCCCGACTCCAAGGGACTCTCTTAGACGGCGAAGATGGGATCTGTGCACTTCCTTATTCCTCTTTGTTCTCATTTCCTCCTGCTTCCAACGGTATTCATTCTACTTGTTCACTTTTTTAGGTGCATTTTGGTGTTCTTTGGTGATGGAATTGAATGTTGTGCTAATCGTGCATGATTTGTTCATTTGTTTGTGTAAGTTGATTTTCTGCAGCTCATTTGGCTTGGGCCTTTGTTTTGGATGGAATTGAATGTTTGCTATGCACATATTTGTATCGACTCAATGTATTAGAGCAGAATTAGTTGAGTTTTTACACTCATATATAAGTGTGGTGCATCTAGCCTTTTTTTTACTTGGCATTGGCCCCACTACTACAAGTTAGCCATGTGTTTTCTCAATTTCATAAGGCATATGTCTGGGCAAAGTAGCAGTAAATGGACTCAATTCTGCATCAAATTATGGGACATGTTTCCACGCATTTGTATTTAAAACTGGTTATGCGTGTAGTATACATGTGCAAGGCGCACTAATTGATATGTATGCTAAGGCTGGAGACATGAAGGCTGCATGTCCTGCCTTTGAGAAAATGGAAGAGAAGGATAAAATATCATGCTCTTCCATTAATGTAGCAAGCTTTTCATGCAATGGAATGGATCAAATCATCCCTGGAATTTTACATTATGCTGCATCGATCTTGTATAAAATCTGAACCTTTCACATTGGCTAGTGCCATGATTTCGTGTGCAAAACTTGCAGATCAGCTAAGAGAGAGGCAAGTTCATGCTCAAATCATCAAATGTGGTTGCGAATCTGACGTTTGTATACCCAATGCACTTGTAACATGTATTCCAAGAGGTCAGCTATTCTTGATGCTGAAATAGTCTTTGTTGAACTTTCAACAACAGACAGGATAGCTTGGACAGTTATGATTGATGGATCTGCACAGCATGGACAAGGAAGAAAAGCCTTGGTTTTATTTGAGAAGATGCAGAAGGAAAGTGTGGTTCCAAATGGAGTAACATTTGTAAGCGTTCTTCATGCTTGCAGTCACGCAGGTCTAGTTGAGGAAGGTCTGGAGTATTTTTAAACTCATGCGTCAGATTATGAGATTGAACCTGTCATTCACCATTATGCTCGTGTGATCGATCTCTTGGGTCGCTCTAATCGCATTACAGAAGCCTTGAATTTTATAAAGAAGATGCCTCTGGACCCAAGCTCCATAATATGGAGATCATTTCTTGCTGCATGTAAAGTTCATACAAATCTTGAACTTGGAATATATGCTGCTAAACAGCTTCTTCAAGTAGACCCATTGGACGATGCAACTTATGTACTCCTAGCATGGAGTGAAGCGTCAATGGTTAGAGAGTGAATTGGGTGAAGGATGAATAGTCCCACATCCACACCAAGGAGGTGTTGTGGATGGTATATAAGGTCCAAGTTTGGCCTTAGCCGTTGACGGGACTCCTCTCCCTCGTCCACCAACAACCTCTGCCTTCCTGGCACTTTGGATAGGAAGGTCGTCCAAGGTAAGGTGGTGCTCTGCGATCGAGGGACCAACGCCTGGGTGGTAGACCGCCGTCACCAGCGACGAAGGTCTGATCGTTGAGGACCTTGCAGTCCTTGCCGATGTTTATGATGAAGAGCTCCACCAGACCCTTGATGTTCATCAGGAGCACCCAGAGAGGGACAATGAGGCCCTTCGGGATGAAAGCCTTGGCCATCGCCGATCCATCTCCCCGAAAATGACTCCGAGTCAAACAGCCTCTGCCACGCACCATCGACGACGAGGTGACAGGAGATACCTCCTAGCAAGCCCCGCCTCTGGCAAGACCTCCACTGCACAAGCACAGTGAAAATAAAAAAAGGCAAAAAGGTAGGGCCTTTGAGTCCTGGCAGAGCATCGTAGGTCCAACGGAGTGGCCACATGATGGCGATTTCACCGGCACTTTGCCATGGTGGCCAAAGAGGCTGCTGAGGAACCTTGATGCCATTAGTGTGGCCGGAAGTTGGACATCCGATCTGGATTGGCGCTTCACTTTGAGACGGCCCCGACCCAGTCCATAACTCATTGTGTCGCTGGTGCTCTAGCCACGGTTGGGCCTCTCGCTCGAGGGCCATGACCGCGAAATCGCCGGCCCGAGCTTGACGGAGAAGGGCGACGTGCACGGCAGCCATGGTTGGGCCGATTGAGGTCGGAGAGGGGGACGTACCCCTCTGTTACTGTGCATCATTTCAGAAACCCAGAACGAAGGTTCTGCTGGGGAAGATGATGGGTTGGTTCAGCTCAATAGATGGTCTGGATCAATTTCATGGTCTGGTTCAATTTCATGGTATGGTTCAATTTGATTAAAAAAAAGATCAAAAAGGTAGCATGGAAGACCGATCTGGTTCAATGGTTTTTTGACATCTAGTTCAAGTTATAAGGTTTGGGTTCAATTTCTTCTAAAAGGCACGGTTCAGTGTATCAAGCTACAGTCCAGGTAAGCGGAACTCCGACATTTTATATATATATAAAAAACCATTATGGTTCTAATAATTTGAGTATTTCAAATACTCTCGTCAAATTAAGTAGGCGGGTGGCCTTTGGATCAAGTGGCATGTTAAGATTGGGAACAAGCATGACATGCAATATTTAAAGTTGTTCCTTAGTATGATATTGATATGCATAGAATGTGATATATGTATGCAATTTAACTTCATCAGATAACATTTTCATGAAATTAAAACTATTTATCATTGCTTGCCATGTGATACATAGTAATGTTTTTGAATTGCATGTTAATCTCATTATGGATGGTAGAAATATTATGTTCCATTCATGCATGATTGTTCTTATTGATATGTATATTTGTTGAGAAGTAAAGATGAAGCAATAAACATGATTATATAAAATAGAGGTTGAAAATCAACTTGGCAAGAAAATAAAAGTTCTAAAAAGTGATAGAGGTGGGGAATATGAATCACATTTTGGTGAATTCTGTTCACAATATGGTATTTTACACCAAACCACGACACCTTATTCACCACAGCAAAATGGAGTTGCTTAACATAAAAATAGAACTTTAAAATAAATGATGAATGTCATGTTAATAAGTTCTGGGTTACCTCAGAACATGTGGGAAACACAAAAGGAAAGTTCTCTTAAAAGAACTTTGGATGTTGCAACAGACAATAGTGAAGACCAAGAGGGAGAAGATGATGAACCTAGACATAGTAAACGTGCTAGAACATCAAAATCCTTTGGTCCAGATTTTCTAACATATTTGTTAGAAAATGAGCCTCAAAGCTTTAAGGAAGCATGTCCTCTCCTGAAGCACAATATTGGAAGGAGGCTGTAAATAGTGAAATTGAATCCATTATGCAAAATCATACTTGGGAGTTGGTAGATCTACCACCAGGTAGTAAACCTCTTGGATACAAGTGGATCTTCAAGAGGAAGATGAAGGCTGATGGATCAATTGACAAATATAAAGCAAGACTTTTTATCAAATGATACAAGCAAAAGGAAGGTCAAGATTATTTTGATACATATTCACCAGTCACAAGAATAACTTCCATTAGGATGTTAATAGTTATGGCTGCTTTGTATAATCTTGAAATACATCAAATGGATGTAAAAATAGCATTCTTGAATGGTGACTTGAATGCGGAAATATATATGCAACAACCTGAAGGGTTTGTTGTACCGGGTCAAGAAAACAAAGTGTGCAGACTTGTTAAATCTCTTTATCGGCTTAAACAAGCACCTAAGCAATGGCATGAAAAATTTGACGAAATGATGATGTCAAATGGATTCAAAATCAATGAATGTGACAAATGTGTTAATGTCAAAGCTAGACCTAAAGGCTATGTTATTGTATGCCTATATGTGGATGATATACTCATTATTGGTAGCAATGATAATATCATTAAAGCTACTAAGAGGATGTTAAACAAACAGTTTGACATGAAGGATATGGGTGTTGCAGATGTTATACTAGAACATCTGATGGATATGTATTATCTCAATCTCATTACATTACAAAAATCCTAGACAAATTTAATGAGAATGATAATCGTCCAGCGAGAAAACCTGTGGATGTGACATTGCATTTAAGCAAAAACATAGGTGAGAGCATATCACAACTCCAATATTCACAAATTATTGGAAGTCTCATGTACCTCATGAATTGTACGAGACCGAACATTGCATACTTAGTAAGTAAACTGAGTAGATATAATAGCAATCCAGGGGAAGACCACTGGAAGGCTCTAGTCAGGGTTCTTAGATATCTAAGATATACCTTGGGCTATGGACTGCACTATACGAGATATCGAGCAATACTAGAGGGGTACTGTGATGCAAATTGGATATCTGATACAAGAGACTCTAAATGCACAAGTGGATATGTCTTTACTATTAGAGGTGCAGCAGTGTCTTGGAAATCTTCTAAACAAACGTGCATTGCAAGATCCACAATGGAATTAGAATTCATTGCACTTGATAAAGTAGGCGAAGAGGCTGAGTGGCTTCGTCATTTTTTAGAAGATATTCCAATGTGGGGGAAACCTGTGCCACCTATATGTATCTATTGTGATAGTCAATCTGCTATAAGAAGAGCACAAAGTAACTTGTATAATGGTAAGTCTCGACATATACGTCGGAGGCATAATACCATAAAATAATTGCTCTCTAGTGGGATAATCTCCATTGAGTATGTTAGGTCAAAAGAAAATATTGCGGATCCGCTTACAAAGGGTTTGTCCAAAGAACAAGTGAGCAATTCATCGAGGGGAATGGGCTTGAAGCCTATACATTAAGAATCATCATAATGGCAACCCAACCTAGTGATCTATACATGAAATATGTATTTTATTATCTCCTAAGCTTATGATTATGCTAGTGTTTGATTAGAATAACTACTACTTTAATATAGTTTTTGGTTTTTGTAGGAAATAAGAGTAATACACAGAAATGAAGAGAAAAAAAACTCGAATGGTTAAATTATCATAACTTCGTGTACAAATATCAGATTGCACTGATTCAAGTCTCATGTTAAATTTCAAGAAGTCAGCTTTCCTACGCCACCAACCACGTGCAATTCGGAGTTTGGGACAAAAAGTTATAACCATTTGAAGTTTATGAACAGTAACTACGATCGATCGTATATAATTGTGATCGATCGCCTTAGCCGTAAAAGCAGTGTATTAAAGGAAACGATCGATCGGACCTAAAAACGATCGATCGTATCTAAAGGAATTTTTCAATTGCCGAAGACAGTAACTACAATCGATCGGTATCATACGGCGTCGATCGGCAAAGTGATCGATCGGAGGAAAATAACGAAGGAATTCTGATCGATCGGATAGCGAACGATCGTCAATACGGAGCGATCGATTGCTGTATGCGGTAAACCGAAATAAGACCTATTTCGACTTGGATTTGGAAGGGGACTTCATGGTTTCTCTTCACTATTATAAATAGGCCTTATGGGAGAACGTTTTGGGCATTCAACCTTGGAGAACCAGAGCTTTATTAGAGGCTAGAGAGGAGGAAGAGAAGGAGTCTTTTGGAGCAAAGAAGAAGAAGGATTCATGACGATGGATTTACATAAACAGGCTTTTCTTTTCTCCCTTTCTATGTGTAACTAAATTCCTTGTCAAGGCTTGATGAAGCCCTAGATGTGTATTGCTACTCTTGATAGTTTAATTTTATATAGTTGATTATGATTTATGCTTAATGCGATTTCATGAGTAGTCTTTTGAGTGCTTGAACATAGGCTTGCTTGATTATGAATGAAATTAGATATTGTGAATTATTTTATGCCCGATCAAGGATAAGATTAATTGCATTATGATAGAGTTGTGATTGATTCTATACCCGATCAAGGATAGGATTGATTACACAATAGTGGATGAACTTTTGTGTCCGATCAAGAATGTTAGTGAATTCATTAGTAATTCGTGTGTCCGATCAAGAACACGAATTACCATATCATGTTAACTTATGCTAAATAATAATTGAGAGTAGTCATTGCATGTCTAGTGGTGAATTCATTGCCTTGATATTTCTCCATATTGACTAAATCTCAGTTAGATTAGGTAAAGTCCATTGCTTTCTTTAGAATTAATTAAACTACATCTTTTTCTTCTCTTGAATTTGGTAAAAGATTAATCTGTCCCTGAGGTTCGACAACCCTATTTAATACTCACTGTAGTACAATTGCCTTATGCACTTGCAAGGGTTTAATTTTAAACGATCAAGTTTTTGGCGCCGTTGCCGGTGACGGCTCAATAGTTTACTAAATTCTTAGCATAGTTAGTTTTAGAGTAGTTTAGTTTAATTTAGATTTATTTTCAGTCGCTTAATTTCGTTCTTCTTCTTTTGCAGGATTAAGAGGGGACGCTGATTTTGTCATCGTTGGAAGGGCCATCCCTTCCCACTGTTTGCACTCTCTTAACCTTCTTTTAGAGTAACTTTGGGTGCTTGGTGTTTTTCTTTTCTTTGTGGGATTGCAAGATGTGCTAGTTGTCGCTATTAGGTTGCTAGTTGTCGCTATCTAGGACTGATGCTTGCTAGTTGTCCCTATTAGGAATGCACATGTTTTGTTTGATTTTTATTGTGCATGCATGGTCGTCGCTCCCTGAACCCCGACCTTGCCTTTGATCCTGATCCTGAGCGCCTATATAGAATCTGTAGAACTCCTAGCAAACCAATCCCTGAAATTCATCTAATGGCGGACAACATGAACCTTGGGGGTGGGAATGGCCTAAACCAGAATCCACTAATGCCCCATGCCCGTACCCTACAAGACTTCTACCGTCCCACTGCCTATACCTCCCCTTCCTGTATCCTACTTCCTGCAACCGTGGCTAATTTTGAAATTAAGCCCAACATCATCCAGATGCTACCCACTTACCATGGCCAATTAAATGAGAACCCCTATAGGCACCTACAAAATTTTGCTAGAGGTTAACACAACCTTTAATTTTTCACTATCTGATAACCAGGTGCGCCTTAGGTTGTTCCCCTTCACCTTAAAAGATAGAGCCAAGGAATGGCTATACTCCCTTGAGCATAACTCTATTTCCACTTGGGAGGAACTTCAGGCCGAATTCCTCAAGAAATACTTTCCTGTGGGGCGGACCAATAAGATCCGCCATGAAATCATCATTTTTACCCAGACACCTAATGAACAAATCCATGAAAGCTGGGAGAGGATAAAATCCTTACTCCGATCCTGTCCCCACCATGATGTGCCCAAGTGGCAATTAGTACAGAGATTTCATGAGGGTGTGTGCGATCAGCATAAGACCCTAATAGACGCCTCATGTGGAGGCACATTCATGAAGAAAACCCCGGATGATGCTTGGGATCTATTAGAGGACCTGAGCGAAAACTCTTTACACAATGCCACCCTCTATAGATCTGAAGGCCATATGCCTGGCAGGAGTGCCTCAATGGGAGGCATGTATGATGTTAAAGCTACCACGAACCTAGAACACCAAGTGGCATCCCTTACTGAGAGGTTTGATAGGTTTTTCTCACAGACTCCACCTTATACCCCAACCTCTCAAGATGCATGTGCCATCTGTGCCAGCCCTATGCACACTATAGTTGACTACCCCTCTGCCTCCCAATATCCAGATCTTGTACAGGAACATGCCAACTTTGCACAAGGATATCCTCGAGCCAATAACCCCTACTCAAATACCTATAATCCGGGATGGCGAAATCATCCAAATTTCGCCTGGAAACAACCTAACCAGGGGCCCGCCTTTAACCAGGCCCCAAGACAGGAATTCCAAAACCATGCTCAGCCTTACCAATCAGCCACAGTTCTCCCATTTGGCCAAGCCAACAGGAAACCATCCCTAGAAGACCAAATGAGCCAAATGCTAGCTGATCGTTTAAAATTAAACCCTTGCAAGTGCACAAGGCAATTGTACTACAGTGAGTATTAAAAGGTTGTCGAACCTCAGGGACGAACTAATATTTTACCAAATTCAAGTGAAAGCAAATTCTGTTTTAATTAATCTAGAGAAAGCAATAAAATTTAACTACTTTTAAAATGGATTTTAACTATTATGGAGAAGTGCCAAAGCTTCGAATCCACCACACAATAAACCAGCTTATCGTCTCTCTCTTTTGAATAAATTCCTGATTGGCTAGTATATTCCTCTCGGACATATACTTGTCAATTCAAAATGTAGTGCTCTCCTCTCGGACGTAACACATAAGCAATGAAAATATGGAACTGTGATCTATCTCTCTCGAGCATAAACCAATGAAATCTTATTCCTTTATAACACCTTAGTCTACTTACGTTCCTCTCAGACACGCAAATATTCCTCGGATTGAAATTAACAAGAATTTACTCTAGCCTCTCTCGAGCACATAGAATAAATCTCAATAAATTAACAGTGATTCTATAATAAGATTCATACACCAATCAAGGTAAAATAAAATTAAGATGAAAGAAAACGATACAACCAATTTACTCGGGTTTCATCTACGCCTTGGACAAGGATTTAGCCGGCCATCGGACAAGGAAAACGCTATTGATTCTTTGGCGTCGTTTTTCACTATTCACCGAAAAATACTGTTCACGAAACACTGTTCACCAAAAAACACTATTCATCGTCTTCTCCGTTCGGCAGTTACTGTAGCAATCCAAAATCAGCACCTTTTCCGGCGCTTTCTTCCTCCTTCCCTCTGGCAGCTCCTCCTTCTTCCCCCTTCTGTTCCGGCCGAGACCACGCCGGATTCCGGCAAACAGCGGACCTCCAAAAGTCTGGTTTTTCCTCTCTGTTTTTCCGTTCAAAACTCTGAAATTTTCTCTGTAAAAAGTCCCTTTTTCTCCCCCGTATTGTTCTGGTTTTATAGGCCTCAGCCCCGTCTCAAATCGAACACGATTCCCAGTCCAATTTGAAGTTGAATCGAGCCCCAAATCTGGCACCCACTTTCCTATTCCGGCGGACTGTTTTTTTTCTATTTCTCTCCCGATTGAGCACGATTCTGATTTTAGTTTCCGAATTGAATATGCCCTCCAAATCAGCCGTCATTCTGCAGTCGCCGTGTGTTCTTCACCGTCTCCGGCACCGGCGAAGCACCACCGCCATCCCCGTCTCAAACAGAGCTCAAAACAGAGCTCTATTTTTTTTCTGTTTTGTCAAGTTCCACCGCCGTCGTGCCTCGCCGTCTCGCCTTCCGCCGTCAAAATCACCGTCGCCGTCGAAACCCGCCGCCGCGGTCTCGCCGGCCTCTCCGTTGTAGTCGTCTTCCTCGTCACCGGCCCAGCTCAGCCTCGCCGGCGTTCGAGCAGAGCTCGAACGTCTGTTCTGGAACGAAAGGCCCGAGCTTTGGCTCGGGCCGGTTTCCTTTTGTTTTTTTTAACTGAACCGGACCGGAACGGGGCCGGTCATATTTCCTTTTTTTTTATTTTTTTTCTTTATTAAACAAAAACCCGTTGTATCGATCTCATCCATCCAATCTCATCTTGACGGTTCTTCTCTTTAATCGCGCCTCTTTCGCATGCGATATTTCAAATGATCATAACTTTTTGCTCAGAACTCCGAATTGCGAACAGTCAGTGGCGTTGGAAAGCTGACTTCGTGTACTTTAACATGAAGCTTAAATCAGTCCCATCAGAGATATGCAATCGAAGTTATTAATATTCAATCATTAGAATCGCGTTTTATCCCATTTCTGCGTTTTGCTCTTGTTTCCTACAAAACCCAAAAACTATATTAAAGTAGCAATAATTCTAATCTAATACTGGCAGAAACATAAGTTGAGGAGATAATAAAATGCATATTTCATGTATAGATCACTAGCCACCTTAACTGAGATGAAAACTGAAATAAAAGCTGATATAAAAACTAAGATAGAATCCAAACACAAGGAGCTGAAAGGTGAGCTAAGAACCCAAGCCCAGCTTGTTCATTCTCATACACAATCCATTGCCAAAATAGAAACCTAATTAGGACAGCTGGCCCAATCTATGAAGTGTAGGGAAGTAGGAACCTTGCCCAGCCAATCACAGCAAAACCCTAGAGGCCAGTTCGCCGTTGAAGGTTCCCATTATCTAAATGAGCTGGTGCAAGCCGTTACTACCCTAAGAAATGGAAAACAAGTTGACAATCAGGTTAGGGACCCAACCATTGTAAGTGAGGACACTCCCCTTGAGAAACAAAACCAACCCACTCCTACTATGCCTGATCCTGTTAGTCTCCCACCACAGAAGGATGTCCCAGCTAAGCCCAACAATGAAAAATCCTATATCCCTAGGGATCCTTTCCCTCAATGCCTCAACATACCCTCCTCGTTTAGTAAGTCCCACCAACGAATGGAGGAAATGTTAGAGGTGTTCAAGCTAGTTAAGATCAACCTTCCCCTCTTAGATGCCATCAAACAAGTACCTGCCTATGCCAAGTTTCTGAAAGACCTGTGTACCCAAAAGAGGAAAACCAAATCCCATGTCACCCAAAAGGTCTTTTTGACCAACCAAGTAAGCTCTTTACTGACCAGTGATATGCCACCTAAATTTAAGGACCCAGGCGTCTCTGTTATATCCATTGTCATAGGTGACCATACCATTAGCCGGGCTCTCTTGGACTTAGGGGCCAGTGTCAACCTCCCCCCTTACTCAGTGTATGAACAACTTGGCTTAGGAGAGTTGCAGCCCTCCGCAGTCACTCTTCAATTAGCAGACCGATCCATTCGCAGACCTAGAGGTGTTATAGAAGACGTTCTTGTTGGAGTTGACTGGTTCTATTTTCCTGTTGATTTTGTCGTCTTAGATATGGAACCAGTTGCCAACTCCAAATCCCAAATTCCTGTTATCCTTGGCCGCCCTTTCCTAGCCACAGCCGATGCCACTATTAACTGTAGGTCAGGGCTCATGAACGTCTCATTTGGGAACATGAAAGTTAAATTAAACATCTTTAGTGCTTCCCAACAACCCTCGAGTGAAGCTGAGTGCCTTATGGTTGACGACCTAGATGACCTAGTCCAGGAGTACCTTCCCTTTGCTGTGCTTAAGGATGCCCTCGAGCACACCCTTTTCTATGACTGGATCGATCAATATGAGGGCACACCTGACCTTGAGGAGGTCCATCAATATTTAGTGGCTGCCCTATACCCTGGACATATCCCATGGAGACCCCACCCCGACCCTCTTCCTATGTCGTCCGGCCCACCACTTAAACCCTCCATAGAATCCCCACCCACACTTGAACTCAAAACCCTTCCTAGCTCCCTCAAATACGTCTTCCTAGGACCCCACAACACCCTTCCTGTAATTATCTCATCTAGCCTATCTATTGACCAGGAAGCCCAGTTGTTGGAGATCCTTACCACACACCGGCGAGCTATAGGATGGATAGTAGCTGACCTCCGGGGTATAGACCCCTCTATGTGCATGCATCGCATAAACCTGGAGGACCAGGCTAAACCTTCTAGGGAGGGGCAACGACGGTTGAACCCACACATGAGAGAAGTGGTGATGAAAGAGGTAGTGAAATTGTTAGATGCTGGAATTATATACCCTATCTCTGACAGTGAGTGGGTGAGCCCCATTCAGGTCGTCCCTAAGAAATCGGGCGTCACGGTGAAACCAAACTCAGAGGGTGAACTTGTGCCAATAAGAGAGACCACGGGCTGGCGGGTGTGCATTGACTATAGGAAGCTGAACTCTAACACCCGTAAGGACCATTTCCCTCTCCCATTCATTGACCAAATCCTAGAGAAACTAGCGGGCCAAGAGTTTTATTGCTTTTTAGATGGGTACTCAGGATATAATCAAGTGCCAGTTTTTCCAGGGGATCAGGAGAAGATGACTTTTACATGCCCCTTCAGTACTTTTGCTTATCGAAGAATGCCTTTTGGTCTTTGTAATGCCCCTGCTACATTTCAGCGATGCATGATGTCCATCTTTTCTGACATGATCGATAAATTTTTGGAAGTTTTCGTGGACGATTTTTCGGTGTTTGGCACTTGTTTTGATGAATGCTTGCACAACCTTGCTTTAGTTTTAAAACGTTGTGAGGAAACAAATTTAGTGTTAAGTTGGGAAAAGAGCCATTTCATGGTTCAACAGGGGATTGTGCTTGGACATGTTATATCAAAAAGGGGTATAGAGGTTGACAAGGCCAAGGTTAACCTGATTGCTAATTTACCGTCACCTACATCAGTTAAGCAAATACGATCTTTCCTTGGCCATGCAGGGTTTTATCGTCGATTCATCAAAGATTTTAGCAAGATATCACGTCCATTATATCACCTTCTCGGTCAGGATGTGCAATTTGAATTTGATGAGTCGTGCAAAGAAGCTTTTACCACATTAAAAATCCTCCTCTCTAGCTCCCCCATCATTAAGCCCCCTGACTATACACTGCCCTTCGAGATAATGTGTGATGCATCGAATTTTGCTGTAGGGGCAGTGTTAGGCCAACGCATCAACAAAATTCCTCATGTTATATACTTATGCTAGCAAGACACTCACTGATGCTCAATTAAATTACACTACCACCGAAAAAGAGTTGCTTGCTATTGTGTTTGCATTAGATAAGTTCAGGTCCTATCTCTTGGGTAGTAAGATCATCATCTTCTCTGATCATGCAGCCTTGAGGTACCTTCTTTCCAAGAAGGATGCTAAGCAAAGGCTGATCCGTTGGATTTTACTCCTCCAGGAATTTGACTTTGAAATTAAAGATAAAAAGGGTTCTGAGAATGTCGTGGCTGATCATCTATCCAGAATTCCTATTCCTGATCTACATAGCCATGACCCTCTAAGAGATGCATTCCCTGATGAGCAGCTCTTTGCTGTCTCTACTACATCTCAACCTTGGTTTGCACATATTGTGAATTATCTTGCTGTGGGTCAAATCCCAACCTTTTGGTCTAAACATGATAAAGATTTATTTTTCTCTCGCGTCAAACATTACTATTGGGATGACCCTGACCTCTTTAAGATATGTGCTGATCAAGTCATAAGACGATGTGTCCTCGAGAGTGAATTTCATAGCGTCTTATCTTTTTGTCACTCTCAGTCCTGTGGTGGGCATTTTGGTGGTAAGAAAACTGCGGCCAAAGTACTTCAAAGCGGTTTTTATTGGCCAACTCTATTTAAAGATGCTCATGCTTATTGTCAATCTTGCGATACGTGTCAAAAATTGGGAGCCTTGTCTAAAAGGAATATGATGCCCCTACAACCCATATTGATTGTTGAAATGTTTGATGTATGAGGTATTGATTTCATGGGACCTTTTCCACCATCTTTTGGTCATACTTATATTCTTGTTCTGTAGATTATGTGTCTAAGTGGATTGAAGCTGTTGCCACTAGGGCCAATGATCATAAAATTGTGCTGGAATTTCTGAAAGCTAACATTTTTAGCAGGTTTGGAACTCCTCGAGCTATTATTAGTGACGGAGGTTCTCATTTTTGTAACAGGTCTTTTGAGGCTCTTCTCAAGAAATACTCTGCCACCCACAAGGTTGCAACACCATATCATCCTCAGACGAGTGGCCAAGTGGAGGTCTCCAATCGCCAAATCAAGCAGATTCTGGAGAAAACGGTTCGCCCCGATAGGAAGGATTGGTCCTTGAGACTGAATGATGCATTATGGGCCTACCGGACAGCTTTCAAGACCCCTATTGGCATGTCTCCTTATAGATTTATTCTTTTATCATAGCGTGCCTCCTCATACAAACCCCGACTAATTTCCTCATCTATTTCCTCATTTGTGATTCGCGCATATGGTGGCTCCTCCTCATATGGTAACTCCTCCTCAAAGTCATCCAAGTGATCTACACATGGATTATCTATCTCCAAAACTTATGTTTATGTTAGTGTTTGATTAGAATTAGTGCTACCTTAATGTAGTTTTTTGGTTTTTGTAGGAAAATGAGAGTAAGATGCAAAAAGAATGAAATGTGCCTCTAATGGTTAATTCTTCATAACTTTGTATACAAATCTTTGTTTGGACTGATTCAAACTTCATTTTAAAGTTCAAGAAGTCAACTTTCCAACGCCACTAACCACGCACAATTCGGAGTTTGGAGCGAAAAGTTATAGCCATTTGAAACCTTGCCATTTACCTGTTGAATTGGAACACCGGGCTTATTGGGCTATTAAGGCGTACAACTTTGATATGGATAAAGCCAGTGAGTAGCGAAGACTCCAATTGAGTGAGTTAGAGGAGATGCGTTTTGAGGCATATGAGAATGCGAAACTCTACAAAATGAGGACCAAGGCTGTACATGACAAGATGATTTCTAGGAAATCTTTTCAGCCTGAGCAGAAAGTATTACTTTACCATTCACGGCTACATCTATTTCCTGGGAAACTTCGTTCTCGGTGGTATGGACCTTTTATTGTGAAAAATGTCTACCCTCATGGCGCTGTGGAGATTCACAATCCAAAAAATGGGAGTACATTCAAAGTAAATGGCCACCGATTCAAACCTTATCTGGAGACTATTGCCGACATGGATGCAGTGGCTGTCTACATGGATGATCCAGACCAAACAGAATGATCCTGGCCCAGTCTGGCTGAAGACGTTAAACTTAGTGCTTGGTGGGAGGCAACCCACGTATTCAGGTGTATTCTCTCCTTTTCTTCTCCTTATTGTCTTATTTTTATTACCATTTTCATTAGGTTTGGGGGAGAGGATATACATAAAAAAAATCGAAGAACAGTAGATACGATCGATCGGATATGAACGATCGATCGCTCTGCGGTACATCGACACCGTTCATCTTCAATCTAACGGGCGCTGTTTCTCGATTTACATAACGATCGATCGGACAAAAATGCGATCGATCGCGGGTCGTCTTCCTCGCGCATAAAGTCCGAACGGCGCGGCGAGAGAAATCTATTTTCGCTCGCCGCCGCCGTTTCCGACCCGTATTTGAGGTGAAACTCCGGCCCCCAAAAGATTTTTGTACGTAGAATCCGGATCCGGTGTCTATTTCCGTGATTTCCCACTCCTTTCATCGCAATCACTTCTTTTTCTTCCGGTAAGCCGAAACTTAAAAACTCGATTTTTCTTAGTTTCCGGTAGATATTGTTGCGATTACTCTCATGCATTCTCTTATAATGACTATTGCGATGCTTATGCGTGACTTTCAGCTTCAGATTCTTCGATTTTAGGTGTTTTATTCAATTTTTTTGGATGTGTGTTCTTGCAGTGAACAGTGTTTTCTATTTAAAAAAAATCGAAATCTGATTTCTGGGTTATATATCCCTCTCATGCATACTTCTATATTGATGATTGTGATTTATGTTATGCATGATGATTCCTTTTGATTTCCTAAGTTTTCATAAAATTTTTATTTTTATTTTTTTATTATTTTTAGGAAATTTATTATTATTTTCAAAAAAAACTGAAAATTGTGAAGTGGATCTGTTATTACATGCTTGCTGTGATATTTCAGTATTGCAATTACATGCTGCATATTCTTGTACCTTGATTGGATTTTCACTATTATCTTTGGTTTTCAGGTACCATGCCTCAGAAATCGGTCGCTCACAAACGTTCACGGGGTGAAGCTTCTTCATGACGCCCTGTTCCTTCCACCCCTCCACCTGAACCTGCTGCACAGCCACGGCCCATACAATATGAGAGGCAGGTGGTCCTGAACTCGGCTATTCCCGATCTTCCAACTCAGAGATGGATTGAGGACCGGCTGGATTGGGTGAACTATTTCACCCATATTGCTGCGAAAAGGCATAATGCATTCGCAATGGTCCACGAGGACCCGGTTCGGCACTTCTATGCGAATGGCACCATTGAAGACAACGATAATCCAGAGCAGTTGACTATTCAGAGTGTTGTATGTGATAAACCTATCAGGGTCTGAGTCACCGATATTGCTAGTGCTATGGGGTGTGACAAAGGTACGATTCATCACCCTGATTTTAATGGATATCAGTTTCCTCCGTACCGGAATATCACAGGGCGATTGATGGGGTCTGCAGTAGGACCTAGGACCTCTACCTACCTTGTTGCCATCAGCATGCGAGCTGAGTTCCGCTTTGCCTTTTTAATTCTACAGCATGATGTATGGTCGGCCCAGAAGGAGAAAGTCAACCGAACCATGACTGATTTGCTTTATGTATTCGGCGACGATACTCGGCGCCGTGATCTTGACCTGCCTTCATTCGTCTTTGGCCGGATGAAGCAAATGATGGTGGGCCGAAAAGATGAGAGGTTACCATATCCATACATTTTCAAGCGGGTATTTCTGACTCATGGGGTGCATTTTCCTGAGCATTCTCGAGTATCTCATGGTCTGGGGCCCATTTGAGTGGATGCATATAACCGTATGATGGGCCATACACGACGCGGGTGGCCACGAGCTCCCCGTCTTGAGGAACACGCTAAGGTACCTGAGGGTGAGCCTACTCAGCCACCATGGGCGACGATGCAGCAGTAGATCAGCGATCTCACTGGCCATGTGTAGGAGATTCGCCAGTCACAGCAGGAGATTCGCCAGTCATAGCAGGAGATTCGCCAGTCCGAGCAGGTGCTTATGGACTCCCAGCATGCTATTACGGAACGCCTCGACTCCATAGTTGATTTTCTTCACGCATGGCATTTTCCTCCAGGCGATGGTGATGGCGATCATCGAGATTTCTAGTCCACTTCCTCTGGTGTTTTCCTTCCTCTTTCTCTTTTACCTTTTTATGATCATTGTATTTTATCTTTATTGTGCATTGAGGACAATGCTCATATTAGGTTTGGGGGGAGAGGATGTGCTTCATTGTAAAAGCAAAAAAAAGGAAAATAAAAAAAAAGTTAAATTTGTTTGAGTAGATTTAAGTTATTTGTTAGTACTTTTTCGTAGGTTTTGATAATTTATCCCGTAATGATGCATGCTATAATTCTTAGGAGATTAATTTACATTAGAAGTGTGAGTAAGTATACTGGAGGATAGATACACTTAACTGAGCATATCTTTCTGTTACAGTCCTCTTGGAATAGGTGCTTGAACTAAGAAAACTCACTCACACACACTAGTACATAAAGTAATACCATCTAGAGATTTGTTGAATGCTAATTTACAATGGGATGTCTTTAGTCATAGTCATTAGATGATGTGTAGTTGTTTGTTGAGCTTAAAAGAGCATGATAGACCATTTACTTAGCTATGGCAAGGGATTAGAACTGGAAATAGGTTGAGAGTATAATACAGCCTGGACAGAATAAAGATGTGCTGAAAATATATATGCTGGAAATGAAAATGCGAAAAAAAAGAAAACAAAATGAAAGAAAAGGGGCTGCTTGACTTTATAGGATTAACTTAGGCTGATGCTTGGGCCCGAAGCAGTCTCTTAAAACCTAATGGCTTAAGCCAACTGGCTGGGAGTCATTGGCCTGAGTCATTGCTAAACCTAAGCATCTTGAAGTCAGGCCTTACACAGTCCTAGCAGAGAAAAAAAAAGTTTGTGTTGTATTATCCTCTCAAATCTAGAATGTTGGACCCGAAGTAGATCTGTGCTATCATGAACCTAAACATGACGATGACTATGTAGATTCTAATGTTCTTTGGTTAATGGGTAACATTGGATCTGTATAAACAGAAATTTAGAATGTATTGCTACAATGTTCTACACTTTCAACTGTTTATATTATCATGCTATATAATATTGAGCAGAAATTTCCAAGATGAAAGTGTGGAATAAAACTACTTACTTGAGGGCTTCTATATTCTTGTTGATTATGAACCAAGTACGTGTAGTTAATTCTCTTAAGCATTGTAGTTTGCATTTGACGGGATAATAGGTTTGTTTGTTTTGCAATGTTTTAATTTTTGCTTTGTTTTTGCACTTAGGTTAATTAGTTTCATAAATACATGTTTGTGGGTAGCATGGCTGCAAACCCTCACGAGACACAACTCGTCCTACTAGGGACACCTAGAGGTTTAACGGCTTGTTGCATACGCTCAATGCAATCGTGTTCCCTACGAAAGTGGTGTTTACTCTTATGCATTAGTTCCTTTAGTTGTTTGTTTGATTTTGTTTTGTTTTGTTTTGCTAGGGACGAGCAAAATCTAGGTTTGGGGGTGTGATCTATACATGAAATATGCATTTTATTATCTCCTAAGCTTATGATTATGCTAGTGTTTGATTAGAATAACTACTACTTTAATATAGTTTTTGGTTTTTGTAAGAAACAAGAGTAATACACAGAAATGAAGAGAAAAATAACTCGAATGGTTAAATTATCATAACTTTGTGTACAAATATCGGATCGCACTGATTCAAGTCTCATGTTAAATTTCAAGAAGTCAGCTTTCCAACGCCACTAACCACGCGCAATTCGGAGTTCAAGACAAAAAGTTATAGCCATTTAAAATTTATAAATAGTAACTACGATCGATCGTATATAATTGCGATCGATCGCCATAGCCGTAAAAGCAGTGTACTAAAGGAAATGATCGATCGGACCTAAAAACGATCGATCGTATCTACTGGAATTTTTCAATCGCCGAAGACAGTAACTACGATCGATAGGTATCATACGGCGTCGATCGGCAAAGCGATCGATCGGAGGAAAATAACGAAGGAATTCCGATCGATCGGATAGCGAACGATCGTCAATACGGAGCGATCGATCGCCGTATGCGGCAAACTGAAATAAGACCTATTTTGACTTGGATTTGGAAGGGGACTTCATGGTTTCTCTTCACCATTATAAATAGGCTTTATGGGAGAACGTTTTGGGCTTTCAACCTTGGAGAACCAGAGCTTTATTGGAGGCTAGAGAGGAGGAAGAGAAGGAGTCTTTTGGAGCAAAGAAGAAGAAGGATTCATGACGATGGATCTACATAAACAGGCTTTTCTTTTCTCCTTTTCTATGTGTAACTAAATTCCTTGTCAAGGCTTGATGAAGCCCTAGATGTGTATTGCTACTCTTGATAGTTTAATTTTATATAGTTGATTATGATTTATGCTTAATACAATTTCATGAGTAGTCTTTTGAGTGCTTGATCATAGGCTTGCTTGATTATGAATGAAATTAGATATTGTCATTAATTTTATGCCCAATCAAGGATAAGATTAATTGCATTATAATAGAGTTGTTATTGATTCTATGCCCGATCAAGGATATGATTGATTACACAATAGTGGATGAACTTTCATATCCGATCAAGAACGTTAGTGAATTTATTAGTAATTCGTGTGTCCGATCAAGAACACGAATTATCATATCATGTTAACTTATGCTTAATAATAATTGAGAGTAGTAATTGCATGTCCAGTGGTGGATTCATTGTCTTGATATTTCTCTATATTGACTAAATCTCAGTTAGATTAGATAAAATCCATTGCTTTCTTTATAATTAATTAAACTACATCTTTTTCTTCTCTTGAATTTGGTAAAAGATTAATCCGTCCCTCAGGTTCGACAACCCTATTTAATACTCGCCGTAGTACAATTGACTTGTGCACTTGCAAGGGTTTAATTTTAAATGATCACCTAGTTGACTGGAGATCCCAAGATCTAGGTTCAAAAGGGACAACTGAATTGTGGGGGATTCAAGGGGAATCACTATGGAGATAAAATCTCGTTTCCATTCCTATGATGAGATAGTGATGCCTGCTGAATGAATTAGGATAAGCTTTACTTTTAATGGTTCTCATAGCTTGACTTAGTTCGAGTGGGGTATTGCAGGATGCTTCTAATGAGAATCACCTATATGAGTATGAAGGGGCCACTTCTATGAGGATTTTAAGGCTAAATCTTCTAAAGCACTCATGAAAATCAGGTTTGTTCGGGGCCAAAATGAACAAAGTCATGAGAACCACAATGTGTCTGAGAAGTGAATGTGTGACTTCTATTGTCTTGGTTTACACAAACGGCTGAACAGTTCAAGACATCACATTCACTGATTAGCCAGTAAACCCGATAGTCTTCACAAGGGAAGGTTCAAAGCCGAAAGCTACCTTTCCCCCATGCATGATCTTCTTAATATTTGCTTTCACAAGTTTTTTGCATAGTTTTTTGCATAGTTATCCAGCCAATTCTCATTCATTTGGGGGATTGTTAGAAGTGGGTATAATAACCCATATTAAAACCCACTTTTGATATGAATGAGTGAATTGGGTGAAAGATGAATAGTCCCACATCCACACCAAGGAGGTGTTGTAGATGGTATATAAGGTCCAAGTTTGGCCTTAGAAGTTAGGCCCAAGGGCCACCCCACTTTTGTGGGGGAGAGAGATGTTGGACCCATGCACCTAGGTGGGCTAACCCAAATGCGCGCACGCGCAATCGCCGCCATCCGTCCGGCCGGCTTGGCTCGGTTCGGTTCGCATGCGCGGCCAGCCGAGACGGGTCGGTTGGGTTGGGTTCGGTTGGGTCAACAAGATAATATTATTTTGGGACAGATTCAATTGGTTTGGTTTTCTAATTTATTTTGGTTCAACCAAAATGGGTCCGGTTTATTTTCTTATGACCGTTAACGGACGGACGCGTCCGTTTAACAGGAAATGGTGTTTTCGACGGGCCTTTAGCGGGATTTCTATAAAACTTGAAAAAATAGGTTTTTCTGTACAGTTTTTATTGCACTTCATCTTACTCATTCATCCTCTCTTCTGTGAAAGCATTACACATCTGTGGTTCGCTGCGCGTGCTGTTTGGAGTGCTCCTACAGTACGTGGTTGATCGTTTTATCCTAGGAGGCAAACTCCCAAGAGTCCTAAGCACCGTAGGGAGGGCGAATTCTGTCTTAAGGACAAAGTGTTTTGCTTGATTCGATCATAAACTCTACTTTATTATCATCTTTGCAAAAGGTACACACAGATCATCCTTAAGACAGTAGCAGTAAAGTAAAAATTATAACAAGTAGGTTTCACCATTTCACGCAAGGGCGATGTTCTTGTGGAGACTACTGGTAACTAAGGAAATAAACTTGCACCTGAATTCTAGGCATTGACTATTGTCTTTTCTTTGTCAGGTCACTCTGGCAGATTGTGATGGTCATCTTAACGCACTCAACTTTATGTACATAATCCACATGTATTATCATAAACAAAACATTACCCTGATAGAAACATGAAAATTTACAGATATCCTCTGAGGTTTTTCCATATTACCTTGCCAATGAGCCAGGATTGCCATACTACCTGGTTTTTGGGCTCATGCCATATAACCTGATTTTGGGACTTGATCTTCCCATTTTGCCCTCCTATACCCTACCCTAAACTTTTTCCATTTTACATAATTTCAGCTTTTACACTTTAACAAATCATATCTCCTTCATTTCTGATCCGTTTTTGCCCTTTTTTGTTCTTCTTTATTTTCAATGTTATTTCTTCTAATGATGATATCATAAGGATCTTGAAATAATATCTAAGAAAAATATAATAAAATCCATGATAAATAGCATATGGTGTCTCAACATAGTTAGGCTATCATCATGACAAGAAAGAGGAAGAAAAATAAAAAAGAATGCAAAAAGAATCGGTGAAAATAGATAAGATATTTAAGAGATATGAATCATTAAAGTATGTCCCACAAAAATAGCTATACTGTATTGATTGATTGAATTTTTTACTATTTACTCGCAATCGCACGAAACTCAGTATAGTCTAGTGGTAACGAGGTCGAACCCAAAGGACTTGAAAGATTAATCTAATTCTAATGAAAAGATTGAATTTTAATGATTTAATTAACTAAAGAAAATAAAATTTAATAAGAAATCAGATGAATAAGAATATCAAAGCGTCGAATCCACCACTAAACATGCAATTACTACTCTCAATTATTATCTCCACAAATTGATAAGATACAGTAATTTATGTTCTTGGCCGGACACACAAATTACCAGCGAATGAACTACACGTTCTTGTCCAGACACGAAAAATTCATCCACTATAAATTAATATAACTAACTCTATCCTTGGCCGGGCATAGAATCAATTATAATCCCGTTATTATCTAGACACAGGATATATCAAAATCAAAGTCCATTAATCTTTCATTAAGTCTCGGTCAAAGCACTTAAGAGGAACAATAACGAAATCGCATTAAGCATAAAGAATCATTATCAACTTTCACTAAATTAAACAAATAAGAGTAGTAAATACAAATTTAGGGCTTCATCTAGCCTTGATAAGAAAACTAGCCAGACATAGAATAAGAGAAAGAAATAGCCTGATTTGTCGGATTCATTGAAACACTGCTCACAAAATCACTATTCACAGTACTGTTCACAGAACACTGTTCACAGCACTATTCATCGTCTCTCCCAATTCGCAGACACTGTAGCAGTTGAAATAGTGGTGCAAAATCCGGCCTTTTCCTCTCCTATCTTCTTCTTCTCTTCCTCCGGCGAATACCTTGTCGAAATCCGGCGTGAACAGCACCCAAAGGCTCGGTTTTTCCGGACGGAAGTCCGCTCTGTTTTTCTGCAAAACCAGTCTCTGTTCTCCTCTGTTTTTCGTCTCAAAAACTCTTCTGGCTTCCTCATCTTCTCTTGGTTTTTATAGACTTCGAAGGAGAGTCCATTCCCCGTCAATTGCTCCTTTGGATAAGCCCAAATCCGTCGCCACGCCAAACACAGCTCTGTTTTTAACAGAGTCCCAAATCGAATATGACTCTGTTTTTTTCTAATCCGTTGTGAAATCAAATCCGCCGTCATCGTTATCTGCTTAATCGATAGCAGCCTTACCGCCTCTGCCATTTCCTCTGTCAATTCTGCTCTTCATCCTCCCCGTCGCCGTCGCCGGCTTGCCGATCTCAGCCTTCGTCACCATCTCCGGCTGTATCTTCTGTCGTTGCCATGATCGTGCTGCCTTCCTCCGTCGCCGCCGTGAGAGATTCCGCCGTCTTCGTCGAGAGTTGCCGCTGTCCGCCGTCCGCCGCCTTTCCGGCGAGCTCAACAAAACAGAGCTCCGCTCTGTTCTGAAACAGAAGACCCGAGCGCCCGAGCTTCGGCTCGGGCCGGGTTTTTTTATTCTTTTTTTACTGAACCGGACCGGATTTTGAACCGGTCATTATTATTTTTTTTCTTTTTCTTCTTTAAAACCCGTCGTCATAATCTCAGCCGCCGGATATAATCTGAACGGATCTTCTCTTTAATTGTGTCTCTTTCGCGCGCAATATTTCAAATGATCATAACTTTTTGCTCAGAACTCCGAATTGCGAACAGTCAGTGGCGTTGGAAATCTGACTTCGTGTACTTTAACATGAAGCTTAAATCAGTCCCATCAGACATATGCAATCGAAGTTGTAAATATTCAATCATAAGAGTCGCGTTCTGCCCCATTTCTGCATTTTACTCTTATTTCCTACAAAAACCAAAAACTATATTAAAGTAGCAATAATTCTAAACAAACACTAACAGAAACATAAGTTTAGGAGATAATAAAATGCATATTTCATGTATAGATCACACCCCAAACTTAGATTTTGCTAGTCCCTAGCAAAACAAAACAAAATAAAATCAAACAAACTAAGGAACTAATGCATAAAAGTAAACACCACTTTCGTAGGGAACACGATTGCATTGAGCGTATGCAACAAGCCGTTAAACCTATGGGTGTCCCCAGTAGGACGAGTGTTGTCTCGTGAGGGTTTGCAGCCATGCTACCCACAAACATGTATTTATGAAACTAATTAACCTAAGTGCACAAACAAAGCAAAATTAAAACATTGCAAAACAAACAAACCTATTATCCCTTCAAATGCCAAATACAATGCATAAGAGAATTAACCACACGTACTTGGTTCATAATCAACAGGAATATAGAAGCCCTCAAGTAAGTGGTTTTATTCCACACTTTCATCTTGGAAATTTCTGCTCAAATATTATATAGCGTGATAATGTAAATAGTAAAAGTGTAGAACATTATAGCAATACATTCTAAATTTCTGTTTTACACATATCCAGTGTTACCCATTAACCAAAGAACATCAGAATCTACATAGTCATCCCAATCTTTTGGTTCATGATAGCACAAATGCCTGCGCGCCTCATTCGGGTCCAACATTCTAGATTTGAGAGGATAATACCCCACAAACTTCTTTTTTTTTTCTTTTTTTTTTCGCTAGGACTGTGTAAGGCCTGACTTCAAGATGCTTCGGTTTAGCAATGACTCAGGCCAATGACTCCCAGCCAGTTGGCTTAGGGCATTAGGTATTAAGAGACCGCTTCGGGCCCGAGCATTAGCCTAAGTTAATCCTATAAAGTCAAGCAGCCCCTTTCTTTTTGTTTTGTTTTCATTTTTTTCTTTTCTTTTTTTTTTTTGCATTTTTCATTTTCAGCATTCATATTTTTCAGCATATCTTTATTCCGTCCAGGTTGTATTATACTCTCAACCTATTTCCGGTTCCAGCCCTTGCCATAGCCAAGTAAATGGTCTATCATGATCTTTTAAGCTCAAAGAATAACCATATATCATCCAATGACTCTGACTAAAGACATCCCACTGAAGATTAGTATTCAACAAATCTCTAGAAGGTATTACTTTATGTACTAGTGTGTGTGAATGAGTTTTATTAGTTCAAGCACCTGATCCAAGAGGACTGTAACAGAAAGATACTGCTCAGTTAAGTTCTCTATCCTCCAATATACTTACTCACACTTCAAATGTAAATTAATCTCTTAAGAATTGTAAAATGCATCATCACGGGATAAGCTATCAAAACCTAAGAAAAATACTAACAAACAACCTAAAATTTCTTTTTTTTTTTTTCGTTTTTTTTTTTTTTTTTTTTTTTTTAAGCATAGGGAAAATAAATAATAATAATGAAACAAAATAACACTTCTTCTTTTCTACACCCCCAAACCTAAACTAAACATTGCCCTCAATGTTTACCAAAAGAATACTACAATGAATAGTAAAAGAAAAGAAGTGAGGAAAGAAGTCACCTGAATGGAGAGCCGCATGGTAAATGTAAAGCAAGAAAGACATAATCGACGAATGAGGAGATAATATAAATATGGAAAAATTAAATACACCCCCAAACCTCGACTGTAGCATCCCCATATAGGTGAGAAATAACCTACAATAAAAACAAAATAGACAAGAAACAAGAAAATAAA
This sequence comes from Houttuynia cordata, assembly GCA_039654745.1. Lineage (NCBI taxonomy): Eukaryota > Viridiplantae > Streptophyta > Magnoliopsida > Piperales > Saururaceae > Houttuynia > Houttuynia cordata. The sequence continues at coordinate 58,364,098 of CM077502.1, read as the reverse complement.
ATTTTGGGTTGCCTCCCAAGAGCGCTAAGTTTTACGTCTTCAGCCAGACATAGTCCGTCAATTCACTCAGGGTAAACAGGATCGTTAAAATAATCAGTGGTTCCATCAGCATCTGCAACTCCCTCTAAATACGGTTTTAATCGCTGGCCATTTACCGTGAATGTATTACCGGTTTTAGGGTTGTGAATGTCAACGGCACCATGAGGAAACACCTTAGTCACAGTAAAAGGACCAGACCATTTAGAGCGCAGTTTACCAGGAAAAAGATGCGATCTTGAATTATAAAGCAAAACTTTTTGAGCAGGCTGAAAGGACTTCCGAAGAATGGATTTATCATGAATTAGTTTAGTCCGTTCTTTGTAAAGTTTTGCACTCTCATAAGCATCGAGTTGCATTTCTTCCAATTCATTAAGTTGCAATTTACGTTCTGATCCTGCTTTATGCATATCAAAATTCAAAGCCTTTATTGCCCAATAGGCACGGTGCTCTAACCTGGTAAGTGACAAGCTTTCCCAAAAACGAGTCGATAAGGTGACATACCAATGGGAGTTTTGTATGCAGTCCTATAAGCCCACAAAGCATCATTTAAGCGCAAGGACCAATCTTTCCTATCGGGTCTAACAGTTTTTTCAAGAATCTTTTTAATCTCCCGATTTGACAATTCCACCTGACCACTTGTTTGGGGATGATATGGAGTGGCAACCTTATGGGTAACCGAATACTTTTTCAGCAAAGCGTCAAAAGATCTGTTACAAAAATGAGTGCCTCCATCACTAATAATAGCTCGTGGGGTCCCAAAGCGACAAAATATGTTATCTTTCAGAAATTTGACCACAACCTTATGATCATTTGTCTTAGTTGCAATTGCTTCAATCCATTTAGAAACATAATCTACAACAACTAGAATGTAAATGTGCCCAAAGGATTGTGGAAAGGGTCCCATGAAGTCAATTCCCCAAACATCAAACAATTCTACGACCAGAATGGGTTGGAGAGGCATCATATCTCGTCGAGAGATAGATCCTAACCGTTGACATCTATCACAAGATTTGCAGAACTCATGAGCATCCTTAAATAAGGTTGGCCAATAAAATCCACTCTGCAAAATCTTAGCAGCAGTTTTCTTTCCCCCAAAATGTCCCCCGCATGCTTGAGAATGACAAGAATGTAAAATACTACGAATCTCATTCTCAGGCACACACCGTCGAATCACCTGGTCCGAACATATTTTAAATAGGTACGGATCATCCCAAAAGTAAGATTTAACCTTAGAAAAGAATAAATCTTTATCATGTTTGGTCCAATGGGATGGAATCTGACCTATGGCAAGGTAGTTCACAATGTTAGCAAACCAAGGTGTTTTAATTTGGGAAATGGAAAATAATTGTTCATCAGGAAAAGAATCATGTAGTGGCTCTTCATCTTTAGATGTTTCAACAAGTATTCTAGAGAGATGATCGGCTACTACATTCTCAACACCTTTCTTATCTCGGATTTCATAATTAAATTCTTGTAAAAGTAAAATCCATCTTATCAATCGAGGCTTGGTGTCTTTCTTGGACAAGAGATGTTTTAACGCAGCATGGTCAGAGAAAATGATGATTTTAGAACCTAAAAGGTAGGATCTAAATTTATCCAAGGCATAAACTACCGCTAGAAGTTCCTTCTCCGTAGTGGTGTAATTCAATTGAGCATCAGAAAGGGTCTTACTAGCATAATATATGACATGGGGAACCTTATTCACTCTCTGACCTAAGACAGCACCAATGGCATAGTCTGAAGCATCACACATCATTTCAAAGGGAAGAGAGTAATCAGGGGGCTGAATGATAGGTGCAGTAGACAATAAGGTACGAAGAGTGTCAAAAGCTTGCCTACATGCATCATCAAACACAAAAGGCACATCTTGGGCTAGTAGATTGCTTAAGGGACGAGCAATCTTACTAAAGTCTTTAATGAACCGCCTATAAAAGCGTGCATGACCAAGGAACGATCTAACATGCTTCACCGAAGATGGTGGTGGTAGATGAGTGATGAGATCGACCTTGGCTTTGTCGACTTCAATTCCCCTTTTAGAGACTACATGTCCCCAAAACAATTCCCTCTTGCACCATGAAATGGCTTTTCTCCCAGCTCAAGACAAGATTTTTCTCTTCACAACGCTTGAGCACTAATGACAGATTATGGAGACATTCATCAAATGATGGACCAAATACAGAGAAATCATCCATAAACACTTCTAAAAATTCGTCTACCATATCAGAGAAGATGGCTAGCATGCACCGTTGAAAGGTGGCAGGTGCATTACATAGCCCAAAAGGCATTCTTCGGTAAGCAAAAGTACCGAAGGGACAAGTAAAAGTAGTCTTCTCTTGATCTGCCGGAAACACTGGGACTTGGTTATATCCAGAGTAACCATCAAGAAAACAATAAAATTGTTGACCTGCTAGTTTCTCTAAAATTTCCTGAATAAAGGGTAATGGAAAGTGGTCTTTTCTAGTTTTGGTGTTCAATTTTCTATAATCAATACACACTCTCCACCCAGTGGTTTCACGGGTTGGGACTAACTCTCCATCAGAATTCTGCTTCACTGTGATGCCAGACTTTTTAGGCACAACTTGTACAGGGCTGACCCACTCACTATCAGAAATGGGGTAGATGATACCCGCATCTAGCAGTTTCACAATCTCTTTCTTGACTACATCCCTCATGTTGGGATTCAATCTCGCTGATTTTCTCTTGAAGGTTTAGCATTATCCTCTAAATGAATTCGATGCATACATATCGAAGGATCAATGCCTCTTAAATCAGCAACAGTCCACCCTATGGCTCTCCTATGCTCAACTAGAATCCTAAGCAGTTGACTCTCCTGGCCGCTAGACAAGCTAGATGAAATGATGATGGGAAGAGTATCATTAGGACCTAGAAAAGCGTACTTGAGGGTACTTGGAAGTGGCTTCAACTCAAGTTGAGGAGGAGACTGAATGGAAGGTTGGAGTGATGGACTAGAAGATATTGGTAAAGGCTCTACTCTATTTCTATAAGGAAAAGAGTCATGATAGGGAGGTGAGGCTCACATAACATGGGTTTCTTCAATGTGTGGCTCTAAGTCAGAATCATCTATCCCTAAAGAGAGTAGAGTAGGATCTTGAGCATCAGGCATTAGCTCATTCAAAAGTGTCTCTTCCATAAGATCATCAATTTCATCAACAAGAGAACACTCTTGCTCACTTTCAGTGGCTCCTTGGTTTGAAGCTTGGAACACATTTAGTATGATCTTCATATTTCCAAAAGACATCTCCATCATTCCAGATCGACATTGAATACATGCATTGGCCGTGGCTAAGAAAGGGCGGCCTAAAATGACTGGAATGGTGTGAGAAGTATTAGACACATGTTCCATATCCAAGACCAAGAAGTCAACTGGAAAGAAAAATTTCTCTACCCCAACTAAAACATCTTCAAGAAGGCCACGGGGTTTTCTAACGGATCTATCGGCTAATTGCAGAGTAGCCGATGTTGGTTGTAAGTTCCCTAAACCTAATTTCTCATATACTGAGTAGGGTAATAAGTTGACACTGGCACCCAAATCTAAAAGAGCCCTGTGAATGATATGGTCACCAATGACACATGAAATGGTAGGTGTGCCAGGGTCTTTAAATTTCGGTGGTGTGTCATGTTTCAGATAGAACTAACCTGCTCAGTAAGAAAGACCTTTTTAGAAATATGAGTCCTAGACTTCCGCTTTTGTGTGCACAAGTCTTTGAGAAATTTGGCATAGGCGGGCACTTGTTGAATGGCTTCTAGGAGTGGAAGATTAATTTTAACTTGTTTAAAGGTTTCTAGCACTTCATCCATCCTAGCGTTGTTTTTATTGAAAGGGGAAGGCATATCTAGGCATTGAGGAAATGGAGCACGGGGTACATAAGGTACCTCATGATTGGCCTTAGACTTGGTTCCTGAAGAAGACTCAGAAGGAGAAACAGTGTCCTTCTGTTTTGACTGATTCGAATTAGGTAGCGTCTCTAAGGTTTCATCATTCTCTGGATTGCTTGTTTTTTCCCTGATCCTTATCTTCTCTCACCTCAACACCAACCGGGTTTTCAATTTGTTTCCCACTCCGTAGGGATGTTATAGCTTGAACATGCTCATTGGAAGTAGTTTGTTGTTCAAACCATAAACTGGCCCTTCGGATTATTCATTGGTTGACTAGGCAATCGACCCTCTTCTCTCTTACTCATCGAATTAGCTAATTGGCCTATTTGAGATTCTAGTTTGGCTATGGATTGAGTATGAGAATGCACAAGTTGAGCTTGTGATTGTGCCTGGGCTTGAATACTCTGTAGAGCAGACAAGACTTTATCCTTAAATTCTGAATTTCTAGAGGGTTGTGAAAATTGGGAAGGCAAAGTAGCCTGTGGAAAACCTGGCGGGTTATTTTGAAAATTGGCTCTTTGGGGTGGATTAAAAGGAACACCCTGGTTCTGTGGACGCCAGGAAAAATTTGGGTGATTTCTCCACCCTGGGTTATATGTGTTGGAGAACGGATCATTGCCTGTTCGAGCATAAGTTTGGGCAGCATTGACATGTTCCTGAACAAGCTCTGGGAATTGTGGGGCTGATGGGCACTCTAGGATAGAATGCATGGGACTTAAGCATAGAACGCATGCTTCTTGAGTGTGTGCAGGGGTTTGTGACTTTAGGCTCAAAATTTGATCTATCTTCTTAGATAATGTAGCAACTTGGTTAGAAAGATCATCTGTTTGTCTCACTTCATACATACCACCTTTAGAGAGGGTAGAAGAAGAAGAATCATTTAAATTCCTATTAGCCATCGTATGTTGCAACGAATTTTCACTCAAGTTTTCAAAAAGTTCCCACGCTTCATTTTCATTTTTTAATAGAAAAGTGCCTCCACACGAAGCATCTACAAGATGACGATTCTGCTCAGTCAAACCTCTATAAAATCTTTGCATTAACTGCCATCTAGGTACGGCATGATGAGGACACTTCCTAAGGAGGTCCTTGAGTCTATCCCAGCTCTCATGAAACTGCTCAGTCGGCTGTTGGGTAAAGGTAGTAATGGCATCTCTCATTTGGTTTGTTTTACCTATGGGAAAGTATTTCTTAAGGAAATCTTGTTGCATTTTTGCCCACGAGGTAATGGATTCGGGTTCAAGAGAGTAGAGCCATTCTTTAGCTTTATCCTTAAGGGAAAATGGGAATAGTCTCAGTCTTACCGCATCATCTGTAAGATCGTTCAGTTTAAAAGTTGTGCAGATTTCTAGGAATTCATCCACATGCCTATATGGATCTTCGTGATTTCGCCCATAAAATGATGGTAACATCTGTATTGTGTTGGGCTTAATCTCAAAGTTATCGGCTGTTGCAGCCGGCACTCGAATGCAGGACGGAGATATATAGGCATTTGGAGTGTAGTATTCTTTCAGGGTTTTCAGATTTTCATCGGCCATTTCAAACAAGGGGTTGGTTATGCTTAATTGGCCTCTTTGGTTTTGTCTGAAGGTTCTCTCAATTTCACTGTCAAAGGCCTCTAAGTCTTCACCCAATGACCTACGCCCTTGCATAAACTAATCACGCAACAAAAATAACAAAAATCACGCAACACCCAAATTAAACTAAAAAGAGAGAGGTAATAGAGGACAAACAGTGGGAAAGGATGGCCTTTCCGCGTTGGCGAGAAATCCACGTGTCGCTTTTTACCTCTGCAATGTGATTCCTACAAAGACAAGAAAATAATATTAAAATCCTACCAAGAAAGGTCTAAACTAATTAGAATTAAATTAAACCGTTACCAAGTCCCCGGCAACGGCGCCAAATGATTGATTGAATTTTTTACTATTTACTCGCAATCGCACGAAACTCAGTATAGTCTAGTGGTAACGAGGTCAAACCCAAAGGACTTGAAAGATTAATCTAATTCTAATGAAAAGATTGAATTTTAATGATTTAATTAACTAAAGAAAATAAAATTTAATAAGAAATCAGATGAATAAGAATATCAAAGCGTCGAATCCACCACTAAACATGCAATTACTACTCTCAATTATTATCTCCACAAATTGATAAGATACAGTAATTTATGTTCTTGGCCGGACACACAAATTACCAGCGAATGAACTACACGTTCTTGTCCAGACACGAAAAATTCATCCACTATAAATTAATATAACTAACTCTATCCTTGGTCGGGCATAGAATCAATTATAATCCCGTTATTATCTAGACACAGGATATATCAAAATCAAATTCCATTAATTTTTCATTAAGTCTCGGTCAAAGCACTTAACAGGAACAATAACGAAATCGCATTAAGCATAAAGAATCATTATCAACTTTCACTAAATTAAACAAATAAGAGTAGTAAATACAAATTTAGGGCTTCATCTAGCCTTGATAAGAAAACTAGCCAGACATAGAATAAGAGAAAGAAATAGCCTGATTTGTCGGATTCATTGAAACACTGCTCACAAAATCACTATTCACAGTACTGTTCACAGAGCACTGTTCACAGCACTATTCATCGTCTCTCCCAATTCGCAGACACTGTAGCAGTTGAAATAGTGGTGCAAAATCCGGCCAAAATCCAGCCTTTTCCTCTCCTATCTTCTTCTTCTCTTCCTCCGGCGAATACCTTGTCGAAATCCGGCGTGAACAGTACCCAAAGGCTCGGTTTTTCCAGACGGAAGTCCGCTCTGTTTTTCTGCAAAACCAGTCTCTGTTCTCCTCTGTTTTTCGTCTCAAAAACTCTTCTGGCTTCCTCATCTTCTCTTGGTTTTTATAGACTTCGAAGGAGAGTCCATTCCCCGTCAATTGCTCCTTTGGATAAGCCCAAATCCGTCGCCACGCCAAACACAGCTCTGTTTTTAACAGAGTCCCAAATCGAATATGACTCTGTTTTTTTCTAATCCGTTGTGAAATCAAATCCGCCGTCGTCGTTATCTGCTTAATCGATAGCAGCCTTACCGCCTCTGCCATTTCCTCTGTCAATTCTGCTCTTCATCCTCCCCGTCGCCGTCGCCGGCTTGCCGATCTCAGCCTTCGTCACCATCTCCGGCTGTATCTTCTGTCGTTGCCATGATCGTGCTGCCTTCCTCCGTCGCCGCCGTGAGAGATTCCGCCATCTTCGTCGAGAGTTGCCGCTGTCCGCCGTCCGCCGCCTTTCCGGCGAGCTCAACAAAACAGAGCTCCGCTCTGTTCTGAAACAGAAGACCCGAGCGCCCGAGCTTCGGCTCGGGCCGGGTTTTTTTATTCTTTTTTTTTTCTTTTTTTTTACTGAACCGGACCGGATTTTGAACCGGTCATTATTATTTTTTTTCTTTTTCTTCTTTAAAACCCGTCGTCATAATCTCAGCCGCCGGATATAATCTGAACGGATCTTCTCTTTAATTGTGTCTCTTTCGCGCGCAATATTTCAAATGATCATAACTTTTTGCTCAGAACTCCGAATTGCGAACAGTCAGTGGCGTTGGAAATCTGACTTCGTGTACTTTAACATGAAGCTTAAATCAGTCCCATCAGAGATATGCAATCGATGTTGTAAATATTCAATCATAAGAGTCGCGTTCTGCCCCATTTCTGCATTTTACTCTTATTTCCTACAAAAACCAAAAACTATATTAAAGTAGCAATAATTCTAAACAAACACTAACAGAAACATAAGTTTAGGAGATAATAAAATGCATATTTCATGTATAGATCATGTATTCGATTACACGATAGTCATGTTATCATGTCATCGAATACATGATAGCTATTTTTGTGGGACATACTTTAACGATTCATATCTCTTAAATTACTTATCTATTTTCACCTAACGTGTCATTGAGTATATGATAGCACTTGCTATCATGCATTCGCATCCATGATAGTATTACACAGTTCATGGAATTATATCTCTTTTATTTCTGATCCGTTTTCGCCCATTTTTTTATTCTTCCTTAATTTTAGTGCTCTTTCATATAATAATGATATCGTAAGGATGCTGAGATAATATCTAAAAAATATAGCAAAATCTACGATAAATAGCATATATGTTGTCAAGTAGTTAGGCTATCATCATGATAAGAAGATGAGGAAAAATTAAGAAGAACGTAAAAAAATTGGTGAAAACGAATAAAAAATGTGAGAGATATGAATCATTAAAGTATGTCCCCCAAAAATAGCTATCGTGTTATCGATTACACCATACCATAATAGCCAACACTATCGTGTAATCGAATACATGATAGCCACCCCTATTGTGTCTTCGAGGCAGTGCTACCGTGTATTCGATTACACAATAACACAATATACTATTACACACTTCAACGGATCCTTTATTTCTGATCTATTTTTGCCCTTTTTTCGTTCTGCCTTATTTTTATTGCTTTTTTATCATGATGATATCATAAGGATCTTGAGATTATATCTAATAAAAGGGCAAATAGTGTAATACTATTGTGTATACAAATACACGACAGCAACTGCTATCATGTACTCGATTATCCAATACCCGATAGCCACCCCTATAATGTCTTCGCGGCAGTGCTATGGTGTAGTCGATAACACAATAGCACTATCGTGTCTTTGAAGCAGTGTATTGTGTAGTTGATTACATGATATCATCGTTATCGTGTATTCGAATACATGATAGCACCGCTATTCTATTACATGATAGGTGTAGCTGTTCTATCACTCTCTTCTATGGTGTATTTTGAATTATAAGGAACAAACTGTGAGTAGTGTCATCAAGGAAGGGGTGAAAACAAATTGGAAAGAAGGGACATATGACTAGTTAAATACACGATAACAGTTTGATCGTAATTGAAATACGTGTATATGAACAGAATAGGACTAGGTTTAAATGTTCATTTTGCAAATCATATTTTATGTATTTTTAATTACAAGTAACAAACAATGAGTCGTGTCCTCAAACACACGATCATTCAACTATAGACTCGATACAATTATATCCCGTGTGTTCAATAACATGATTAAGAAAAAACGTGTTGACTGGTATATCTTACAAATGTAATGTGTATATGACATACTTGAATATGAACAAAAAAGAATAAATTTACACGTGCATTTTGCAATTTGTATTGTCTATTTTCAATTACAAGTAGGAGACAGTGAGTCCTGTAACCTACTCAAGGAGAGTCGTCATCAAATTCATTCTCAATCTTTCCCTTGAGCATAACCGTAGCTATTATAGGCCGAAATAGCATTGTTATGGCCATCTGATCAAACACTGGTTGTTCTATCCCTTATACCAATTAAGCCACTTACATCATTACGTAGATTCTGCAGTCGATGGAATTCTGTTGGAATGGTGCATATCGGATCTAGGATAGCTTTCATCGCTGAGCTCCCTTCATTTTGAAATATTTTTGGAGCAGATCATTCAAAAACTCCACTACAACTGCCGCAACCGCCTTGTGGTGTGGATGCAACACTGGGTTCCCCCCTTGAGGATTGTAGAATCTCCAGCGTTGTGTGGGGAAGTGTAGAATCAGCAAGCATAAATGTTTGGAAGTATGGATTAGGAAGAAAGCATATTGGATGTGTTTTACGATTCCTTTAATTAGCAAGTTCTCTACCAACTTATGTTCTAGCTTTGTATTATTCCCGTCGAGAATGAACTCCTACAAAATAGTATTATTTGTGATGGTTAGTATATTGCATTGCTTAAAGCAGCAATGTAAAAATAAGTGACTATGGCAAGCTTAAGTATTCAATATATTTTTAAATTACGATACTTCAAAAAAAAATAGTATGGTTGCACGGCTAGGTTATTAGCATTCCTCCGATTTAGCAATCTGAAGAACAATCACTTGCATGTATTTGAATATGATAAGGGTTAATGTAGATATCGTGGAAACGCGCAGACAATATTACAAATAGCCGTGTATTTGAATAGGGGGCTCCTTACGGAGTCATGTCTTCATATACTTTGCAACTATGGAAAAGGACCATTTTGGTAAGTACTACTGGGTCGGTCATAAATAATGGACAATCAAGCTCCATTTGATCCTTTTTAGGCGACATATCCTTTCCCTTATGATACATATCCTCCTCCTTAAGAGACTTCTTCTCCGCCTGCTCAGCTGTTGGAGGTGTCTTTCTAATCGTGCTTACCTTCACTAAATATCTATTTTTTCCTTTATAAAGGCACATGAGGACCTTGTGGGAAGATAGATTTGTGGACCGGTTGGTTTTCATTTTCCTCACATAACTGCCGGAGAAAGTTCTTTACGTTCTTTGCCTGGCCGCGAGTAAACTTCTTCCCTAAAATACGGTAAAGGTAAAATAAAAATGGGTTTATCAAAATAGCGGTGTTATCATGTAATCGAATGCACGATAGCTGATCTACACATGAATTGTGCATTTTATTATCTCCTAAACTTATGATTATGCTAGTGTTTGATTAAAATTTCTACTACTTTAATATAGTTTTTGGTTTTTATAAGAAACGAGAGTAATACACAGAAATGAGGTGAAAATAGACTTCAATGGTTAAATCATCATAACTTCGAATGCAAATCTCTTATTAGACTGATTCAAGCTTCATGTTAAAGTTCAAGAAGTCAGCTTTCCAACTCCACCAACGACGTGCAATTCGGAGTTCGGAGCAGAAAGTTATAGCCATTTAAAAATCATGAACAGTAACTACGATCGATCGGGCATTCAATGCGATCGATCGCCTCAGCCATAAAACAGTGTTATTGAAGGAAACGATCGATCAGAATAAAAACGATCCATCGTATCTACTGGAGTTTTTGATCCACATAAGACAGTAACAACGATCGATCGGAATCATACGGCGTCGATCGGCAGAACTATCAATCGGCCGAAAATAACAAAGGAATTGTGATCTATCGGTAGGCGAACGATCGGCAATACAGAACGATCGATCGCCATGTGCGGTAAACCGAAATAAGACCTATTTCGACTCGGATTTGGAAGGGGACTTCCTGGTTTCTCTTCAAACATATAAATAGGCCTTATGGGAGAACGTTTTGGGCTATCTTGGAGACCAACTTGGAGATCACCTTTGAGCTATATTGGAGGGTAGAAAGGAGCAAGAGAAGAAGTCTTTTGGAGCAAAGAAGAAGAAGGATTCATGACGATGGATCTACATAAACAAGCGTCTCTTTTCTTTCTTCTATGTGTAACTAAATTTTTATTCAAGGCTAGATGAAGCCCTAGATGTGTTTGATAATTTAATTTTATAAAGTTGATTATGATTCATGTTTAATGCGATTTCATGAATATTCGTTTGAGTGCTTGACCATAGACTTGATTGATTATGAATGAAATTAGGTATTGTGATTGATTTTATGCCCGATCAAGGATAAGATTACTTACATTATAGGTTTGTGTTGATTCTATGCCCGATCAAGGATAGGATTGATTACAAAATAACGGATGAATTTTCGGTCCGATCAAGAACGTTAGTGATTTCATTAGTAATTCGTGTGTCCAATCAAGAACACGAATTACCATATCTTGTTAACTTATGCTTAATAATAATTGAGAGTAGTAATTGCATGTCTAGTGGTGGATTCTCTGCCTTGATATTCTCGATATTGATTGAATCCCAGTAATTTAGTTAAAAGTTCATTGCTTTCTTAGTCTAGAATCAACACTGCTGCTTTCTTTTGAATTTGGTAAAATATTAATCCGTCCCTGAGGTTCGACAACTCTTTCAATATTCGTTGTAGTACAATTGCCTTGTGCACTTGCAAGGGTTTTATATTTAAATGATCAAGTTTTTGGCGCCGTTGCTAGGGACAGAAGCCAATAGTTTACCGGATTCTTAGCATAGTTAGTTTTACAATAGTCTAGTTTAATTTAGATTTCTTTTCAGTAGCTTAATTGCCTTCTTCTTCTTTTGTAGGATTAAGAGAGGACGCGGATTCTCGTCATTGTCGGAAGGGACATCCCTTCCCACTGTTTGCACTCTCTTAACCTTTTTTTAGAGTAAATTTGGGTGCTTGGTATTTCTTTTTCTTTCTGTGACTGCATGATGTGCTAGTTGTCGCTATTAGGTTGCTAGTTATCGCTATCTAGGATTTATGCTTGCTAGTTGTCTCTATTAGGATTGCACATGTTTGTTTGATTTTTATTGTGCATGCATGGTCACCGTTCCCTGAACCCTGACCTGGCCTTTGACCCTGATCCTGAGCGACTCTATAGAATTTGTAGAACTCCTAGCCACTCAATCCCTAAAATTCATTCAATGGCGGATAACATGAACCTTGGGGGTGGGAATGGCCTAAACCAAAATCCACTAATGCCCCATGCCCGTACCCGGCAAGACTACTACTGTCCCACTGCCTACACCTCCCCCTCCTGTATCCTACTTCCTGTAACCGTGGCTGATTTTGAAATTAAGCCCAACATCATCCAGATGATGCCCACTTACCATGGCCAACTAAATGAGAATCCCTATAGGCATTTCTAAAATTTCATAGAGGTTAACACAACCTTTAAACTTACACTGTCTGATGACCAGGTGCGCTTTAGGTTGTTCCCCTTCACCTTAAAAGATAGGCAAAGGAATGGCTATACTCCCTTGAGCATAAGTCTATTTCCCCTTCACCTTAAAAAATAGGGCAAAAGAATGGCTATACTCTCTTGAGCATAAGTCCATTTCCACTTGGGAAGAACTGCAGGCCGAATTCTTCAAGAAATACTTTCCTGTGGGGCAGACCAATAAGATCCGCCATGAAATCATCACCTTTACCCAGCTACCTAATGAACAATTCCATGAAAGTTGGGAAAGAACGAAAGCTCTACTGCGGTCTTATCCCCACCGTGATGTGCCCAAATGGCAATTAGTGCAGCGATTTCATGAGGGTGTGTGCGATCAGCATAAAACCCTAATAGATGCCTCCTGTGGAGGCACATTCATGAAAAAAAAACCCGGATGATGCTTGGGATCTACTAGAGGACCTGAGCGAAAACTCTTTACATAGTGCTTCCCTCTATAGATCTGAAGGCCATATGCCTGGCAGGAGTGCCTCAAGGGGAGGCATGTACAATGTCAAAGCCACCACCAGCCTAGAACACTAAGTGGCATCCCTTACAGAGATGTTTGACAGGTTTTTCTCACAGACTCCACCTTATACCCCAACCTCTCAAGATGCTTGTGCCATTTGTGCCAGTCCTATGCACGCCATAGTTGACTGCCCCTCTGCTTCCCAGTATCCAGAACTTGTACAGGAGCACGTCAATCTTGCACAAACCTATCCTAGAGCCAATAACCCCTACTCAAATACCTACAACCCAGGATGGCGAAATCATCCCAATTTCACCTGGAAATAACCTAACCAGGGGCCCACTTTCAATCAGGCCCCAAGACAAGATTTTTAAAACCCAACTCAGTCTTACCAACCAGCCACAAATCCCTCATTTGGCCAAACCAATAAGAAACCATCCCTAGAAGATCAAATGAGCCAAATGCTAGCCACCCAATCTACTCTCCTCTCAGCTTTCAATGCAATGGACGCTAAGATAGACACCAAACACAGAGAGCTGAAAGGTGAGCTAAGAACCCAGGCCCAGCTAGTCCACTTCCATACACAATCCATTGCCAAAATAGAAACCCAATTTGGACAGCTGGCCCAATCCATGAACCGTAGGGAAGCAGGTACCTTACCAAGCCAACCACAGCAGAACCCTAGAGGACAGTTTGCCGTCGAGAGTTCGTATTATCCAAATGTGCAGGTACAGGTCATCACTACTTTGAGGAGTGGTAAGCAAGTTGATAATCAGGTTAGGAACCCATCCATTGGTACCGTGAGTGAAGTAACTTCCCCAGATAGAGCTAAAGAACTCACTCCTACCACACCTGTCCCTGTTAGTCTTCCACCACATAAGGATGTCCCATTTGAGCCCACCATTGAAAAATCCTACATCCATCGGGCTCATTTTCCCCAATACCTCAACCAACCCTCCCCCGTTTAATAAGTTTCATCAAAGAATTGAGGAAATGTTAGAGGTGTTCAAGCAGGTTAAGATAAACCTTTCCCTCTTAGATGCCATCAAACAAGTGCCTGCCTATGCCAAGTTCCTGAAAGACCTGTGTACCCAAAAGAGGAAAGTCAAATCCAATGTCTCCCAAAAGGACTTTCTGACTAACCAAGTGAGCTCCTTGCTGACCAGTAAAATGCCTCCTAAATTTAAAAACCCAGGTGTCCCTGTTATATCCATTATCATAGGTGACCATACCATTAGCCGAGCTCTCTTGGATTTAGGGGCCAGCGTCAACGTCCTCCCTTACTCAGTTTATAAATAACTTGGCCTAGGAGAGTTGCAGCCCACCGCAGTCACCCTTCAGTTAGCAGACCGATCCATTCGTCGACCTAGGGGCGTTATAGAAGACGTTCTTGTTGGAGTTGACCAGTTCTACTTCCCTGTTGATTTTGTCGTCTTAGGCATGGAACCTGTTGCCAACTCCAAATCCCAGATTTCTGTTATCCTTGGCCGCCCTTTCCTAGCCACAGCCGATGCCATCATTAATTGTAGGTCAGGGCTCATGAACGTCTCATTCGGAAACATGAAAGTTAAGTTAAACATCTTTAGTGCTTCCCAACAACCTCGAGTGAAGCTGAGTGCCTTATGGTCGACGACCTAGATGACCTAGACCAGGAGTACCTTCCCTTTGCTGTGCTTAAGGATGCCCTCGAGCACACCCTTTTTATGACTGGATCAATACTTATGAGGGCACACCTGACTTTGAGTAGGTCCATCACCATTTAGTGGCTACACTACACCCTGGACATATCCCATGGAGACCCCATCTTGACCCTCTTTCTGTGTCCAACGCCCCACCACTAAACCCTGAAGAAGCTAGCGGGCCAAGAGTTTTATTACTTTTTAGATGGGTACTCAGGATATAATCAGGTGCCAGTCTTTCTAGGGGATTAGGAGAAGACAACTTTTACATGCCCCTTCGGTACATTTGCATACTGTAGGATGCCTTTTGGTCTTTGCAATGCTCCTGCTACATTTCAGCGCTGCATGATGTCAATCTTTTCTGACATGTTTGACAAATTTTTGGAAGTTTTTATGGATGATTTTTCTGTCTTTGGCTCTTGTTTTGATGACTGCTTACACAACCTTACTTTGGTTTTGAAACGCTGTGAGGAAACAAACTTAGTGTTAAGTTGGAAAAAGAGTCATTTCATGGTTCAACAGGGGATTGTGCTTGGACATGTTATCTCAAAAAGGGGTATAGAGGTTGACAAGGCCAAGGTTGACCTGATTGCTAATTTACCACCACCTACATTAGTTAAGCAAATACGGTCTTTTCTTGGCCATGCAGGGTTCTATAGCCGATTCATCAAAGATTTTAGCAAGATATCACGTCCACTATATCACCTTCTAGGTCAAGAAGTGCCATTTGAATTTGAAGAGTCGTGCAAAGAAGCTTTTACCACATTAAAAACCCTCCTCTCTAGATCTTTGATCTACATATGAAATATGCATTTTATTATCTCCTAAACTTATGTTTTTGCTAGTATTTGATTATAATTTCTACTACTTTAATATAGTTTTTGGTTTTTGTAGGAAACAAGAGTCATACAGAGAAATGAGGTGAAAATAGACTTCAATGGTTAAATCATCATAACTTCGTGTATCAATCTCAGATTGGACTGATTCAAGATTAATGTTAAAGTTCAAGAAGTCAACTTTCCAACGCCACCAACTACGTACAATTCAGAGTTAAATAGGCCTTATGGGAGAACGTTTTGGGCTTTCTTGGAGAAACCCTTGGAGAATCTAGAGTTAAATTAGAGGCTGGAGAGAAGAAGAGAAGAAGATGAAGAAAATGAAGAACATGATGGTGATTTCTCTTCCAATGCGACGCTAAACACTTTTCCAAGGCGTAGATGAAGCCCAATAATCTGGTTGTGTAGTTTCTTTTCTCTCATCTTATATTTTTACTCTAGTTGATGTATAGATTTTATTGTATAATCATTTTTAATTCATTAAAGGTTTGTTCTTTGTATTCGAGAGAGACAAGAGTGAATTCTTGTGAGTTTCAATCTGAAGAATACTTGCGTATCCGAGAGGAACGTGAGTAGACTAAGGTGTTATCTATCAATAAAGTTTCATTAGTTTATACTCGAGAGAGATAGATCACAATTCCATGTTTTAATTGTTTTATGTGTTACATCCGAGAGGAGAGCACTATATTTTGAGTTGACAAGTGTATATCCGAGAGGAATATGCTAGCCAATTGGAAATCTTTATTCAAAAGAGAGAGAGAGAGAGAGAAACGATACACTAGTTTATTGTAGTGGATTCGAAGGATTGGTCTTCTCCACATTGATTAATTCTCACTTAGTTTAGTTAAAGTTCATTGCTTTCTTAGTCTAGAATCGTCACTACTGCTTTCTTTTGATTTTGGTAAAATATTAATCCGTCCCTGAGGTTCGACAATCCTATTTATACTCACCGTAGTATAATTGCCTTGTGCACTTGCAAGGGTTTTATATTTAAACGATCACTCTCCCATCATTAAGCCCCCTGACTATACACTGCCCTTCGAAATAATGTGTGATGCATCTAATTTTGCTGTAAGGGTAGTGTTAGGCCAACGCATCAACAAAATTCCTCATGTTATATACTATGCTAGCAAGACACTCACTGATGCGCAATTGAATTATACTACCACAGAAAAAGAGTTACTTGCTATTGTATTTGCATTAGATAAGTTCAGGTCATATCTTCTAGGTAGTAAGATCATCATCTTCTCTGATCATGCAACTTTGAGGTACCTTCTTTCCAAGAAGGATGCCAAGCCAAGGCTGATCCGTTGGATCTTACTCCTGCAGGAATTTGACTTTGAAATCAAAGATAAGAAGGGATCTGAAAATGTCGTGGCTGATCATTTATCCCGAATTCCTACCCCTGAATTGCTCAGCCACGAACCTTTGAGAGATTCCTTCCCTTATGAGCAGCTTTTTGCTGTTTCCACCACTGTTCCACCTTGGTATGCACATATTGTGAATTATCTTGCTGTGGGTCAAATCCCAACCTTTTAGTCTAAGCATGATAAAGATGTGTTCTTCTCGCGCATCAAACACTTCTATTGGGATAACCCTGACCTGTTTAAGATATGTGCTAATCAAGTCATAAGACGATGTGTCCCCGAGAGTGAGTTTCATAGCATCTTATCTTTTTGTCACTCTCAGGCCTATGGTGGACACTTCAGTGGTAAGAAAACTGCGGCCAAAGTACTTCAAAGTGATTTTTATTGGCCAACTCTATTTAAAGATGCTCATGCTTATTGTCAATCTTGTGATAGGTGTCAAAAACTTGGAGCCTTGTCTAAAAGGAATATGATGTCCCTACAACTCAACCCATATTGATTGTTGAAATATTTGATGTATAGGGTATCGATTTTATGGGACCTTTTCTACCATCTTTTGGTCATACCTATATTCTTGTTGCTGTTGATTATGTGTCTAAGTGGATTGAAGTTGTTGCCACTAGGACCAATGATCATAAAGTTGTGCTGGAATTTCTGAAATCTAATATTTTTAGCAGGTTTCGAACCCCTCGTGCTATCATTAGTGACGGAGGTTCTCATTTTTGTAAGTGGTCTTTTGAAGCTCTTCTCAAGAAATACTCTATCACCCACAAGGTTGCCACACCATATCATCCTAAGACGAGTGGCCAAGTGGAGGTCTCCAATCGCCAAATCAAGCAGATTCTGGAGAAGACGGTTCGCCCCGATAGAAAGGATTGGTCCTTGAGACTGAATGATGCATTATGGGCCTACCGGACAGCATTCAAGACCCCTATTGGTATGTCTCCTTACAGATTGGTATATGGCAAAGCTTGCCATTTACATGTTGAGTTGGAACACCGGGCTTATTGGGCTATTAAGGCGTACAACTTTGATATGGATAAAGCCGGTGAGTAGCGAAGACTCCAATTGAGTGAGTTAGAGGAGATGCGTTTTGAGGCATATGAGAATGCCAAACTCTACAAAAATGAGGACCAAGGCTGTACATGACAAGATGATTTCCAGGAAATCTTTTCATCCTGAGCAAAAAGTGTTACTCTACCATTCTTGGCTACATCTATTCCCTGGGAAACTTCGTTCTCGGTGTATGGAGCTTTCATTGTGAAACATGTCTACCGCCATGGCGCCATTGAGATTCATAATCCAAAAAATGGGAGTACATTCAATATGAAAGGCCACGGATTGAATCCTTATCTGGAGACTGTTGCCGACATGGATGCAGTGGCTGTCTACGTGGATGCTCCAGACCAAATCGAATGATCCTGCCTCAGTCTGGCTGAAGACATTAAACTTAGCACTTGGTGGGAGGCAACCCACGTATTCAGGTGTATTCTCTCCTTTTCTTATTTTCTTTGTTATATGATCATTATCATTTTTTTATATTGTGTTCACATTGAGGACAATGTTCATAATAGGTTTAGGGGAGGGAATATTGCATGCATATAAAAAAAATTTGAAAAATCATAAAAATTTAATTAGTTTTTAGGTTGTTTGTTAGTATTTTTTTATAGGTTTTGATAGTTTATCCCATAATAATGCATATTACAATTCTTAAGAGATTAATTGACATTGGAAGTGTGAGTAAGTATACTAGAGGATAGATACACTTAATTGAGCATACCTTTCTGTTACAGTTCTCTTGGAACAGGTGCTTGAGCTAAGAAAACTCACTCACACACATTAGTACATAAAGTAATACCCTCTAGAGATTTACTAAATACTAATCTACACTGGGATGTCTTTAGTCATAGTCATTGGATGATCTGTAGTTATCTCCTGAGCTTAAAAAATTATGATAGACCATTTACTTGGCTATGGCAAGGGATTGGAACCGGAAATAGGTTGAGAGAATAATACAGCCTGGACAAAATAAAGATGTACTTGAAAATATATGTGCTGAAAATAAAAATGCGAAAAAATAAAAACAAAATGAAAGAAAAGGGGCTGCTTGACTTTATAGGATTAACTTAGGCTGATGCTCGGGCCCGAAGCGGTCTCTTAAAACCTAATGCCCAAAGCCAATTTGGTTGGGAGTCATTGGCCTGAGTCATTGTTAAACCTAAGCATCTTGAAGTCAGGCCTTACATAGTCCTATTGAAAAAAAAAGTCTATGGTGTATTATCCTCTCAAATCTAGAATGTTAGACCCGAAGGAGGCGCGCAGATTTGTCCTATCATAAACCCAAATATTACGATGACTATGTAGATTCTGATGTTCTTTGGTTAATGGGTAACACTGGATCTATATAAAACAGAAATTTAGAATATATTGCTTCAATGTTCTACACTTTTACTATCTATATTATCATGATATATCATACTGAGCAGAAATTTCCAAGATGAAAGTGTGGAATAAAACCACTTACTTGAGGGCTTCTATGTTCCTGTTGATTATGAACCAAGTACGTGTAGTTAATTCTCTTAAGCATTATAGTTTGCATTTTTCGGGATAATAGGTTCTGTGTTTTGCAATATTTTAATTTTTGCTTTGTTTTTGCACTTAGGTTAATTATGCTAATTAATACATGTTTGTGGGTAGCATAGCTGCAAACCCTCACGAGACACAACTCGTCCTAGTAGAGACACCTAGAGGTTTAACGGCTTGTTGCATACGCTCAATGCAATCGTGTTCCCTACGAAAGTGGTGTTTTTTTTAGTTCCTTTATTTGTTTGTTTGATTTTGGTTTGCTATGGACGAGCAAAATCTAGGTTTGGAGGTGCGATCTACACATGAATTATGCATTTCATTATCTCTTAAACTTATGATTATGCTAGTGTTTGATTAGAATTTCTACTACTTTAATATAATTTTTGGTTTTTGTAGGAAACGAGAGTAATACACAGAAATGAGGTGAAAATAGACTTTAATGGTTAAATCATCATAACTTCATGTGCAAATCTCTGATTGAACTGACTCAGCTTCATTTTAAAGTTCAAGAAGTGAGCTTTCCAATGCCACCAACTACGCGTAATTCGGAGTTCGGAGCAGAAAGTTATAGCCATTTGAAAATCATGACCAGTAACTACGATTGATCGGACATTCAATGCGATCGATCGCCTCAACCGCAAAATAGTGTTATTGAAACAAACAAGCAATCGGAATAAAAACAATCAATCGTGTCTACTGGAGTTTTTGATCCACAAAAGACCACGGTTTTAAAAACCGGACCGAACCGGCCGGTCGGACCGGAGCCGGCCTCTATTTCGATCCAGATCGTTTGGGTCGGCCGGGTCAATTCAACCCAGCCGGTCAAACCGGCGACCCAGCCGACCAGTTCGGTCCGGTTTTATATCATCCCCCCCTCTCCCCCACGGTATATCCCCCCGAGTCCCCGACCCCTCGGCCCTCTCTACCTCCCGGCACCGTTATGCCCCCCGCTCGCCGTTGCCCTGCGCCGTCGCCGCTCACCCTCCACCCAGTCTTCCCCCCCCCCTCATCACCTCCCTTTTACCCCCCGATCGCCTCGTGATATCTACAAAATATGCACGTTTTTATATGCCTTTCTGCCTATATGTTAGTCGTCATTTTAGTTGAAATAGGGATAATTAATGGTTATTTATAATTAGGTGAGTAATTAGGAGTTAATAAGTAAATACGCTTAATTGATTAATTTAGATGCGTTAAGTGGATTTAATGGATTTACATTTAATTATGTATCTAAGTTATATTTAATTTTATCCATGCAAGTTTTAAAAGTCCCAAATGCAGATCGTCAAGAGTGGATGCGCTCCAAACCGTTTTGTGCTGAGATTTAAGATCTGATGGATGGAGTCGATATGACAGGTTTTAAAGAAGAAAATGGAAAAAAAATGGCCCGAGCCAAAGCTCGGCCTTTCAGTCGAACAGAGCCAAGCTCTGTTTGAGCTCTGCATCGGCGAAGGAATGATGGCGACCGGCGGTGGTTATGGGTCGAGCTCGGCGGTTCTAGCCACGGCGACGATCGACGGCGGTTCTGACCATGGCAGTGCTCGACGGTGATCGATGGAGGCCCGGAGAAGGATAGCGACGGCGGACTGAGCCATGGGAGAAATTGAGCCCTGTTCGAGCGAGAGAAGACGCCGGCGATGGGGAAGATAAACGGCAGAGCCTGCGATCGAGCAGCGACAGAGATGGCGTGTTCAAGGAGGAGATTGAGTGAAGTTTGACAACGTGGCAAGGACTCTCGGCTTGATAGAGGCGTGTTCACTTGGGAAGTTCAGAGATATGTTCAAGCCGAAATTGAGTGTTGGATTTCGATTTGGGATAACCTAAAAGTCAGAAAGACTTGTTGAGGAGGACTCTTTCCATTTGCCTATAAAATCAGAAAAGATCGAAGCAGGGGGGAGAGCTTTTCACAGAGAAAAAAAACAGACTTTTGGAGAGAATTTCCGTTGGAAAAAGCCAGGCTTTCCGGTGTGGTTTTTGCCGGAGGAAGAGGAGAAGAAGATAGGAGAAGAGAAGCTTTGATTTCGCACTGATTTACAATTGCTACAGTGACGATTCAAAATTGCTACAGTACCCATGCTCGAGGAAGAAGATGGTGAATAGTGATTTTTGCTATAGTGCTACAGTACCCATGCTCGACTATACTGAGTCTCGTGCGATTGCGAGTAAAAATAGTAAAAAAATCAATCAATCAATTGGCACCGTTGCCGGGGACTTGGTAATGGTTTAATTTAATTCTAATTAGTTTATACATTTTTTTAAGGATTTTAATATTTTATTTTCTTGTCTTTGTAGGAATCACATTGCAGAGGTAAAAAGCGACATGTGGATTTCTCGCCAACGCGGAAAGGCCATCTTTTCCCACTGTATGTCATCTGTTACCTCTATTTTTAGTTTAATTTGGGTGTTGTGTGATTTTACTTTTATTTTTGTGACAGCATGCAATGCTAGTTGTCGATATCTAGGACTGCTGATTGCTAGTTATCGGTATTAGGATTACTTTTGTGTTTCTTTGTTGGCGTGTCAGTTTATGCAAGGGCGTAGGTCATTGGGTGAAAACTTAGAGGCCTTTGACGGTGAAATTGAGAGAACCTTTAGACAAAACCAAAGAGGCCAATTAAGTATAAACAACCCCTTGTTTAAAATGGCAGATGAAAATTTGAAAACCCTAAAAGAATACTATACTCCAAATGCCTATATATCTCCGTCCTGCATTTGAGTACCGGTTGCAACAGCCGGTAACTTTGAGATTAAGCCCAACACAATACAGATGTTACCATCATTTTATGGGCGAAATCACGAAGATCCATATAGCCATGTGGATGAATTTCTAGAAATCTGCACAACTTTTAAACTAAATAATCTTACAGATGATGCAGTAAGACTGAGACTATTCCCATTTTCCCTTAAAGATAAGGCTAAAGAATGGCTCTACTCTCTTGAACCCGAATCCATTACCTCGTGGGCAAAAATGCAACAAGATTTTCTAAAGAAATATTTTCCCTTAGGTAAAACAAACCAAATGAGAGGTGCCATTACTACCTTTACCCAACAGCTGACTCAGCAGTTTTATGAGAGCTGGGATAGACTCAAGGACCTCCTTAGGTAGTGTCCTCATCATGCCGTACCTAGATGGCAGTTAGTGCAGAGATTTTATAGAGGATTGACGGATCAGAATCGTCATCTTGTTGATGCTTCGTGTGGAGGCACTTTTCTATTAAAATATGAAAATGAAGCATGGGAACTATTTGAGAACTTGAGTGAAAATTCGTTGCAACATACGATGGCTAATAGGAGTTTAAATGAATCTTCTTTGTCTACCCAATCTAAAGGTGGTATGTACGAAGTGAAGCAAACAGATGATCTTTCTAACCAGGTTGCATCATTGTCTAGAAAGATAGATCAAATCTTGAGCCTGAAGTCACAAACCCCTGCACACACTCAAGAAGCATGTGTTCTATGCTTAAGTCCCATGCATTCTATCCTAGAGTGCCCATCAGCCCCACAATTCCCAGAGCTTGTTCAGGAGCATGTCAATGCTGCCCAAACTTATGCTCGAACAGGCAATGATCCGTTCTCCAACACATATAAACCGGGGTGGAGGAATCACCCAAATTTTTCTGGCGTCCACAGAACCAGGGTGTTCCTTTTAATCCACCCCAAAGAGCCAACTTTCAAAATAACCCACCACGTTTTCAACAAGCTACCATGCCTTCCCAATTTTCACAACCCTCTAGAAATTCAGATTTTGAGGATAAAATCTTGTCTACTCTACAAAGTATTCAAGCCCAGCCACAACCACAAGCTCAACTTGTGCATTCTCATACTCAATCCATAGCCAAACTAGAATCTCAAATATGCCAATTAGCTAATTTGATGAGTAAGAGAGAAGAGGGTCGATTGCCTAGTCAACCAATGAATAATCCGAAGGGTCAGTTTATGGTTGAACAACAAACTACTTCCAACGAGCATGTTCAAGCTATAACGAGTGGGAAACAAATTGAAAACCTGGTTGGTGTTGAGGTGAGAGAAGATAAGGATTAGGGAAAAACAAGCAATCCAGATAATGATGAAACCTTAGAGACGCCACCTAATTCGAATAAGCCAAAACAGAAGCACATTGTGTCTCCTTCTGAGTCTTCTTCAGGAACCAAGTCTAAGGCCAATCATGAGGTACCTTATGTACCCCGTGCTCCATTTCCTCAATGCCTAGACATGCCTTCCCCTTTCAACAAAAATAAAGCTAGGATGGATGAGGTGCTAGAAACCTTCAAACAAGTTAAGATTAATCTTCCACTCCTAGAAGCCATTCAACAAGTGCCCGCCTATGCCAAATTTCTCAAAGACTTGTGCACACAAAAGCAGAAGTCTAGGACTCACATTTCGAAAAAGGTCTTTCTAACTGAGCAAGTCAGCTCCATTCTAAAACATGGCACACCACCAAAATTTAAAGACCCTGGCACACCTACCATTTCATGTGTCATTGGTGACCGTATCATTCACATGGCTCTTTTACATTTGGGTGCTAGTGTCAACCTATTAGCCTACTCAATATATGAGAAATTAGGTTTAGGGAACTTGCAACCAACATCGGCTACTCTGCAGTTAGCCGATAGATCCGTTAGAAAACCTCGTGGTCTTCTTGAAGATGTTTTAGTTGGGGTAGAGAAATTTTTTCTATCCAGTTGACTTCTTGGTCTTGGACATGGAACATGTATCTAATGCTTCTCACACCATTCCAGTTGTTTTAGGCCGCCCTTTCTTAGCGACGGCCAATGCATGTATTCAATATCGATCTGGAATGATGAAGATGTATTTTGGAAAAATGAAAAGCATACTCAATGTGTTCTAAGCTCCAACCAAGGAGCTAGTGAAAGTGATCAAGAGTGTTCTCTTGTTGATGAAATTGATGATCTTATGGAAGAGACACTTTTGAATGAGCTAATGCCTGATGCTCAAGATCCTACTCTACTCTCTTTAGGGATAGATGATTCTGACTTAGAGACACACATTGAAGAAACCCATGCTATGTCAGCCTCTCCTCCCTATCATGACTCTTTTCCTTATAGAAATAGAAAAGCCTTTACCAATATCTCCCAGTCCATCACTCCAACCTTCCATTGAGTCTCCTCCTCAACTTGAGTTGAAGCCACTTCCAAGTTCCCTCAAGTACGCTTTTCTAGGTCCTAATGATACTCTTCCCATCATCATTTCATCTAGCTTGTCTAGCGGCCAGGAGAGTCAACTGCTTAGGATTCTAGTTGAGCATAGGAGAGCCATAGGGTGGATTGTTGCTGATTTAAGAGGCATTGATCCTTCGATCTCTATGCATCGAATTCATTTAGAGGATGATGCTAAACCTTCAAGAGAGAATCAGCGGAGATTGAATCCCAACATGAGGGATGTGGTCAAGAAAGAGATTGTGCAACTGCTAGATACGGGTATCATATACCCCATCTCTGATAGCGAGTGGGTCAGCCCTGTACAAGTTGTGCCTAAAAAGTCTGGCATCACAGTGAAGCAGAATTCTGATGGAGAGTTAGTCCCAACCCGTGAAACTACTGGGTGGAGAGTGTGTATTGATTATAGAAAATTGAACATAAAAACTAGAAAAGACCACTTTCCATTACCCTTTATTCAGGAAATCTTAGAGAAACTAGCAGGTCAACAATTTTATTATTTTCTTGATGGTTACTCTGGATATAACCAAGTCCGAGTGTTTCCGAAAGATCAAGAGAAGACTACTTTTACTTGTCTCTTTGGTACTTTTGCTTACCGAAGAATGCCTTTTGGGCTATGTAATGCACCTGCCACCTTTCAACGGTGCATGCTAGCCATCTTCTCTGATATGGTAGACGAATTTCTAGAAGTGTTCATGGATGATTTCTCTATATTTGGTCCATCATTTGATGAATGTCTCCATAATCTGTCGTTAGTTCTCAAGCGTTGTGAAGAGAAAAATCTTGTCTTGAGCTGGAAAAAAAGTTATTTCATGGTGCAAGAGGGAATTGTTTTGGGACATGTAGTCTCAAAAAGGGGAATTGAAGTCGACAAAGCCAAGGTCGATCTCATCACTCATCTACCACCACCATCTTCGGTGAAGCATGATTCCTTGGTCACGCAGGCTTTTATAGGCAGTTCATTAAAGACTTTAAGTAAGATTGCTCGCCCCTTAAGTAATCTACTAGCCCAAGATGTGCTTTTTGTGTTTGATGATGCATGTAGGCAAGCTTTTGATACTCTTCGTACTTTGTTGTCTACTGAACCTATCATTCAGCCCCCTGACTACTCTCTTCCCTTTGAAATCATGTGTGATGCTTCAGACTATGCCATTGGTGCTGTCCTAGGTCAGAGAGTCAATAAGGTTCCCCATGTCATTTACTATGTTAGTAAAACCCTCTCTGATGCTCAATTGAATTACACCACTACGGAGAAAGAAATTCTAGTGGTAGTTTATGCCTTGGATAAATTTAGATCCTACCTTTTAGGTTCTAAGATCATCATTTTCTCTGATCATGCTGCGTTAAAACATCTCTTGTCCAAGAAAGACATCAAACCTCGATTGATTAGATGGATTTTATTTTTACAAAAATTTAATTATGAAATCCGAGATAAGAAAGGTGTTGAGAATGTAGTAGCCAATCATCTGTCTCGAATCCTTGTTGAAACATCTAAAGATGAAGAGCCACTACATGATTCTTTTCCTGATGAACAATTATTTTCTATTTCCCAAATTAAAACACCTTGGTTTGCCAACATTGTGAACTACCTTGCTACAGGTCAGATTCCATCCCATTGGACCAAATACGACAAAGATCTATTCTTTTCTAAGGTTAAATCTTACTTTTGGGATGATCCGTACCTATCTGGTGATTAGACGATGTGTGCCTGAGAATGAGATTCATAGCATTTTACATTCTTGTCATTCTCAAGCATGCGGGGGACATTTTGGGGGAAAGAAAACTGCTGCCAAAATTTTGCAGAGTGGATTTTATTGGCCAACCTTATTTAAGAATGCTCATGAGTTCTGCAAATCTTGTGATAGATGTCAAAGGTTAGGATCTATCTCTCGACGAGATATGATGCCTCTCCAACCCATTCTGTAGTAGAATTGTTTGATATTTGGGGAATTGACTTCATGGGACCCTTTCCACAATCTTTTGGGCACATTTACATTCTGGTTGCTGTAGATTATGTTTCTAAATGGATCGAAGCAATTGCAACTAAGACAAATGATCATAAGGTTGTGGTAAAATTTCTTAAAGATAAAATATTTTGTCGCTTTGAGACCCCACGAGCTATTATCAGTGATGGAGGCGCTCACTTTTGTAATAGATCTTTTGAAGCTCTTCTTCAGAAGTACTCTGTTACACATAAGGTTGCTACGCCATATCATCCCCAAATAAGTGGTCAGGTAGAATTGTCTAATCGGGAGATTAAAAAGATTCTTGAGAAAACTGTTAGACCCGATAGGAAAGATTGGTCTTTATGCTTAAATGATGCTTTGTGGGCTTACAGGACTGCGTATAAAACTCCCATTGGTATGTCACCTTATCGACTCATTTTTGTGAAAGCTTGTCACTTACCAGTGGAGTTAGAACACCGTGCATATTGGGCAATCAAGGCTTTGAATTTTGATATGCATAAAGCAGGATCAGCACGTAAACTACAACTCAATGAATTGTAAGGATAAGGATAATTAAACTACAATGCAGCGATATCTACAAAATATGCATGTTTTTATATGCCTTTCTGCCTATATATTAGTCGTAATTTTAGTTGAAATAAGGATAATTAATGGTTATTTATGATTAGGTGAGTAATTAGGAGTTAATAAGTAAATATGCTTAATTGATTAATTTAGATGCGTTAAGTGGATTTGATGGATTTACATTTAATTATGCGTCTAAGTTATATTTAATTTTATCTACACAGGTTTTAAAAGTCCCAAATGCATATCGTCAAGAGTAGATGCGCGCCAAACCGTTTTGTGCTGAGATTGAAGATCTGATGGATGGAGTCGATACGACAGGTTTTAAAGAAGAAAATGGAAAAAAAAAACGGCCCGAGCCAAAGCTCGGCCTTTCAGTCAAACAGAGCCAAGCTCTGCATCAGCGAAGGAATGATGGCGACCGGCGGTGGTTATGGATCGAGCTCGGCAGTTCTGGCCACGGCGACGATCGGTGGCGGTTCTGACCATGGGCTCGACGGTGATCGATGGAGGCCCGGTGAAGGATAGCGACGACGGACTGAGCCATGGGAGAAACAGAGCCCTATTCGAGCGAGAGAAGACGCCGGCGATGGGGAAGATGAACGGCAGAGCCTGCGATCGAGCAGTGATGGAGATGGTGTGTTCGAGGAGGAGATTGAGTGAAGTTTGACAGCATGGCAAGGACTCTCGGCTTGATAGAGGCGTGTTCACTTGGGAAGTTCAGAGATATGTTTAAGCCGAAATTGAGTGTTGGATTTCGATTTGGGATAACCCAAAAGTCAGAAAGACTTGTTGAGGAGGACTCTTTCCATTTGCCTATAAAATCAGAAAAGATCAAAGCAGGGGGGAGAGCTTTTCACAGAGAAAAAAAATAGAGACTTTTGGAGAGAATTTCCGTCGGAAAAAGCCAGGCTTTCCGGTGCGGTTTTTGCCGGAGGAAGAGCAGAAGAAGATAGGAGAAGAGAAGCTTTGATTTCGCACTGATTTACAATTGCTACAGTGACGATTCAAAATTGCTACAGTACCCATGCTCGAGGAAGAAGACGGTGAATAGTGATTTTTGCTACAGTGCTACAGTACCAGGAACAGTAATTTGTGAACCGTTTTTCTGCAAATGACTTTTTTGATAAATCAGGCTTTTTCTTTCTCTTATTCCATGTCTAGCTAAATTCTTTATCAAGGCTAGATGAAGCCCTAGATTTGTATTTCCTACTCTTGATTGTTTAATTTAGTGAAATTTGATATGAATATGCTTAATGCAATTTTATTATTGTTTCTCTTAAGTGCTTTGACCGAGACTTAATAAATGATTAATGGAATTTGGCCTTGATATTTCCTGTGTCTAGATAATAACAGGATTATGATTGATTCTATGCCCGGCCAAGGATAGAGTTAATTGTATTAATTTATAGTGGATGAATTTTTCGTGTCTGGACAAGAACGTGTAGTTCATTCATTGGTAATTTGTGTGTCTGGCCAAGAACATAAATTACTGTATCATATCAATTTGTGGAGATAATAATTGAGAGTAGTAATTGCATGTTGAGTGGTGGATTTGACGCTTTGATATTCTCATTCATCTGATTTCTTATTAAAGTTTGTTTCTTTAGTTAATTAAATCATTAAAATTCAATCTTTCATTAGAATTAAGTTAATCTTCCAAGTCCTTTGGGTTCGACCTCGTTTCCACTAGACTATATTGAGTCTCGTGCGATTGCGAGTAAAAAGAGTAAAAAAATCTACCCTGTTCCCCCTGGTCGCCTCGCCCTATGCCGCCGCCACCTCGCTCGCCCTGCGCCATCGCTGCTCACCCTCCTCTTCGATTACCTTTGACTGCCTCTCCTCGACTCCCCACCTGAATCCCCTGATTAGTGATATGCATAAAATATACACATTTATATGCCTTATTTACCTATTTACTAGTGTAGTTTTAATGATAAAACATGAATAAAACGGGTTATTTGTGATTAGGATTGTAATTAGGGGATTAATAATTAACTTACTCTAATGAACTATATTAGATGCATTAAAGAATTTAAGGAATCATATTTTTATTATACGTCTAATTTTAGTTTAGTTTTATTATTGCAGGTTCAAAAATGTGGATTGTAGATCGATAGCAGAAGAGCGCATTAGACGTGTTTTGAAGTGCCAAAGTGACCCAATAGCTGATATCACGCGTATCGAAGATCTGAACCGTTGATGAGTCAATTAAGAGAAGACGGGCGTGAAATTGAAGTGCGGACGTGCAAATTTGATCCGACGGATATGATTGATATAACAGGTTTTATCAAAGCAAAAGAAAAAAAAGAAAGGAAAAGAGCCGGTTCAATGAACCGATTCAGTGGAAAGAAAAAAAATATAAAAAAAACTAACCCGAGCCGGACGAGAAGCAGAGCGCTCGAGCGCTAATGGAGAAGGGCCCTGGTGGCCACTTGAAGGTTTGACGATGACGGTGGCCCTGGTTTTCGGCGGCGATCGAGATTCACGGTGACGATGGTCTGACCGTGATCGAGCAGTCGACAGAGACTGAAGAGAAACCAGAATAGTGGCGGACAGATGAGCTCGATAGCATTCGAGCAGCAGAAGGGCTTGAGGTAGGCGGTCATTGCAGAAATGGTGACGACGGTGGACCTGAGCTCGGTGGAGATGGGTGTTTGTTTCAGTAGAGGAGAGCTCTGCTCCAATGCCTTCGATCATGGTGGACAAGATGACGGTGGTTCAGGGCAAAGTTCGGGTTTTTCTGATGGCCATAGGTGAGGCTCGATGGTATGGGTGAGGAAAATTAGAAAACAGATTAAGGGCGTGCTCGATTAGGACTGTGGAATTGTGTTGAAACAGTGTTGTGCTAATTTGGGAAGCTCAGAGGCATGTTCATGCTGAAATCGGGTGTTGGATTTCGATTTGGGTTAATCTAAAACAGCAACGGATTTGGGCTCATCGTTAAGGTGGAAAAGGACTCTTCTGTTGTCTATAAAAGTAAAGCAAAAAGGAGGAGAACGGACTTGTTTTTTTTGGGCTGTTTTGAAAAAAACAGAGTTTTGACGAGGAAGAAAAAGTGGGTCATTTTGGAGGTGATTCGGGTGGTGTTTTCGCCGGATTCCGATGGCAACAAGGCTGGAAGAAGAGAGGTGAAGGAAGAGGGGAGTTGGAAGAAGGCATGACTATTTTTTGGTGAACGGTTTCTGAGAAAAAACAGAGGTTCATTTTGGGTGAAAAAGGGCTGTGATTTGGGTGGAGTTTCGGTGGAATTTTGGCCGGAAATCAAAGAGGAGGAAGAGGAGAATCTACGGGAGAAAGAAGAGGAAGAAATCGAGAATAAAAAGGGAAGTTTTTGAGCTGTTTTTGCATCGTGAACAATGCTGCTACAGTAACCTGCTCATTGTTAAAGTAACCGGGCTCGTGGAGAAGATGAACAATGCTTGATGAACAGTGTTTTGCTATAGTGAACAGTAAATTATGAATAGTAAAATTGCTATAGTGATTTTTCATATGCAATTTCTTCTGAATCTGATTTTTCCCATGAATATGAATAGCTAAATTTTTTTGTCAAAGCTAGAGGTGATATTATTTCATTAGTATTTTTATGTCTATGAAAGAAGTGCTTTATTGCTTATTTGGTTGAATGCAATGTTTTGGAAAAAAGTTATAATCTATATAATTATTTGATTTGTCGTTAACGTAAGGTACGGCGAATGCTTATAATTCTCTGTGATTATTTGACTAAGCTTGTTAATGATAAATTTTCAATCGAAATCTTTATGTTAATGGCTATGATGAACGTGAATGAAATATCATCCAATTAGGTCAAATCATTATTTGAATCTAATTGTGTAATTAAATAGACATAGAAGTATTAATTAAATAATTGATCCTTAAAGCTTTGATATCTCTCATCGATTATCTTCGTTATCATTAGTTAGTTTTAATTGAATCTTTAATCATCATTTTAGTAGTTAATTAAATTACAATCTCTCTACAAAATTTCCTGATAAGAATTTTAATTTGCTGAGTTAAGTAGTTTTAAATTAGTTTGGAATAGATTAATTCTACATCATTCCATGTGGTTCGACACTTGGATTCACCGAGTATATATTACAATTTGTCAACCCATTTTGGGGTTTGATCGATTAGCCGATTACTGGTCTGTCCCTCCTCTCTCCGGCGGCCAAACCTGAGGCTCCGTGACCGGAATCGTCATTCTTTGTTGTTCATCGGCGGGAGGACTTTGATTGGCGCCGGATTTGCATTTTATCCACAAAGGTATTTCAAAACCCTAGCTTTTAATTTATGCTAATTTTTTTAATTGATTGCTAAAGATGTATTTATATGATTTTGTTGATATGTTTACATGGTGTTGGATAGAACATTAATATGTTTATATGATGGCATTGTTGTGTATCATTGTAGTTCACATCATGGCATCTGGATCAGGTTCTAATGCTAGTGTGTCCATTGGGACAACCCCTAATGCATCTACTGGAGCTACTTCTAATAATCCTAGTCAATCTGTGGGGTTAGAAACAATAGATAAAGCATTTAGGGTAAAGGTTGATCTTGGATGGGAACATTGTCAGTTGCTTACCTTTGCAAATAGAAAAAAAGGAATTTTGTGCAACTATTGTTCAAAAGTTTTTCATGGTGGAGGAATCCATAGATTGAAAGAGCATTTGAGTAAGCGTAAAGGGCATGTTGTAGCTTGCAAAGATGTTCCAG
The DNA here is from genome assembly GCA_039654745.1 of Houttuynia cordata. Lineage (NCBI taxonomy): Eukaryota > Viridiplantae > Streptophyta > Magnoliopsida > Piperales > Saururaceae > Houttuynia > Houttuynia cordata. Next base: position 58,332,200 of record CM077502.1, on the reverse strand, counting down.
CTGATGTGCAATATCGAATGGAACTTTCATTAGATAAATATAATTTAAATAAGTCAAAGAAGAGGAAAACCATGAATGAAGAGCTTTATATGGATGCGATGATGATGAAGAACGGGAAACGTCAAATCAGCCAAAAGGGCCAAATGAGGGAAGTGGAGGGAATTCAAGAGGGAAAAAGGGCATAGGTAGTTATTTTCCACCATGTACCACCCCAGGTGCCCAACCTGGTATCAAGAGTGTGATGGCTAGAAAAAATACTCTTGAAAAGGTTGATATTGCAGTTGGTAAGTTCTTTTATCATGCATGCATTCCATTAAATGTCATTAACTCAATATTCTTTCAAGAAATGCTTGATGCAGTTGCTTCTGTTTGTCGTGGTTACAAGGCTCCTACATGCTCTGAGGGGAAAATTTTTGCAAAGTGTTGTTTCAGAAGTTTCAACTAAGGTGGAAGAATATAGAGAAGATTGGAAGAAGAATGGTTGCACTATAATGACAGATGGATGGACTGACAACAGAAACAGGACTTTAATTAATTTTCTTGTGTATTGTCCAACTGCAACTATATTTTTAAAATCAATTGATGCTTCTGATTTGTCCAAGACGGCAGAGATGTTAAGTAGTCAGATTTCTGAGATAATAGAATTTGTTGGACCGGAGAATGTTGTCCAAATTGTGACAGATAATGCATCCAATTATGTGGCCGCTAGAAGGGATTTCATTGAGAAGTACCCAAGGCTCTATTGGACACCATGCGCTGCACACTACTTGGATTTAATGTTAGAGAACTTCTTTAAATATGTATCTGAAGTGAAGGAAGTGGTTGATGAAGCAAGAATTGTCACAAAATTTGTTTACAATCACCTTGCTATTTACAATTACTAAAAAAGTTCAATAATGGGAGAGAGATTATTAGACCAGGTGCCACCCGTTTTGCAACCAACTTTTTAACCTTACAAAGTGTATACAATAATAAGGATTCTTTAAGAAAGATGGTAGTTGGAGAAGAGTGGTCTATGCGGAAGATAACAAAGTTAGCAAGATCTCTTAAAGGCAAAGAGTATGAAAGTGTAGTGTTAAGCTCTTCATTTTGGTGCAATTGTGCTAAGGTGATTGCCATTAGTGAGCCTCTTTGAGAGTGTTTAGAATGGTTGATGGTGATGAATACCCATCAATGGGATTTTTGTATGAGAAAGTAAGAACAGCAATGGAAAGAGTAAAAGTGGTATGTGGTGGAAAGAGGGAAGACTATGGGCCATATTTAGATATCATTGAGAAACGGTGGAAGAACCAACTTTGCCAATCTCTTCATGTGGCAGCTTACTATTTGAACCCTTAGTTTCAATATGCTGAAAAGTCTGAAGCAGACACCCTTGCTGTGCAAAGGGATCTTTTAGATGTGATTGAGAAGCTACACCATGGGGATTTAGAGGCACAAAAGGAAATTGCAAACGAGCTTCTTTTGTTTAAGGATGCACAAAAAGGGTTCTCACGTGACATGGCAAAAGTTACACGCACTAGTATGAATCCCGGTAAATTATCATTCCATAATAGTTCATTATCTTATTAATTCATATTTATTGATTATGTGATTAATATTTTTCTTTTGTAGTTGCTTTGTGGGCGACATTTGGAGATTGTGCTCCAACATTGAGGCGTATGGCAATAAGGATCTTAAGTCAAACTTATGCTTCTTCAGGTTGTGAGTGCAATTGGAGTGTTTTTGAAAGAATTCATACTAAAAGAAGGAATAGATTGGAGCACAAAAGGCTTAATGATCTCGTCTTTGTGCAAAACAATCTACATATGAAGTAAGAGAACCTAATTATAATAACTCATCAATTCTTAATTTCTATTCTTAATTATAGTTTAACTTTTGTGTTGGAACTTGGAAATGAAGGCATTTGCTTAAGATTGGTAAGAAGGAGGAAGATATAGAGAGCATCTTTGATCCCATATCCATTGAGTCATTTGACTTGGTTGAAGAATGGGTAGTGGACAAAGTGTTACCGCATAAGAGATTGATGATGATGAACTAAGGAATGAAACTAATGAATTATGTAGGATATTCACTAATCGGGAAGGTAATGATATTAATATAGTTGTTAGTTTAATTTTTCATCATTATAATTGTTTGTTATCCTATTGTGTTTAAGAAACAACTTTTTTGTAGGGAATACGGATGAGCCAGCAACTAATGAATGGGATGAGGAGCGTATGGGACTTGAAGATTTTGGATTTATGTAGGAAATTTAGAAGAAGACTATAGACCTACGAGCTCCATATGAAAGTTTGTAATTGGTAATTCATTTTGCTTACAAATTTGCAAGTGTTACACTCCAATACTCATCATATTAATTGTTTATTGTATTTTATTTGTTGTAGGAAATTGGGATTGTAACTTTTGGCTATTGAAACTTGGGATGGAGTTTAACTATTGGAGTATTGGACTTTGACAGTTGATATTGAATTTTGGCTATTGGACATTGACAATTGTCAAATTTTGTTTATGTGAATTTTGATTATTGAATGTGGAACTCCTTCCCCTCGTTTGTATTCTCTTACCTTCTCTTTTAGTTAAATTTGGGTGCTTGGTATTTTTATATTTCTTTCTGTGACTATATGATTGTGCTAGATGTGGCTATTAGGGGTGTTAGTTGTCGCTATTTAGGATCGATGCTTATTAGTTGTGGATACTAGGATTGTTACAGGTATCTGCTTGATAGTGGTGAACTTTTATTATACAATATGAAACTTTGATTATCATTGTGGAATGTGGAATATTGATTTTTAGATTTGAATATTTCGTTATACAATGTGTAGTTTTGATTAGTGAATTGAAAATTGATAGGTGAAAAAAGAGTTAGGAATTTTTTTTTAGAATGTGGATTATAATTTTTCATTAAATTGCTATACAGGGATCATTAGATTAGGTAGAAGTTTTTGTGTCAGGAGGGGATTTTTTTACATTATTTTGTATTGCAAGGTTCGACCTACTCCATAAGATTTTCAGGTCGATGGCCGGTTCGGTTTTTAAAATCTTGCAGAAGACAGTAACAACGATCGATCAGAATCATATGGCATCGATCGGTAGAACGATCGATCAGCCAAAAATAACAAAGGAATTGTGATCGATCAGTAGGCGAACGATCGACAATACGGAGCGATCGATCGCCGTGTGCGGTAAATTGAAATAAGACCTATTTCGACTCAGATTTGGAAGGGGACTTCGTGGTTTCTCTTCAAACATAAAATAGGCCTTATGGGAGAACGTTTTGGGCTATCTTGGAGACCAACTTGGAGATCAACTTTGAGATATATTGAAAGCTAGAGAGGAGTAAGAGAATGAGTTTTTTGAAGCAAAGAAGAAGAAGGATTTATGACGATGGATCTATATAAATAGGCTTCTCTTTCTTTCTTTTTATGTGTAACTAAACTTTTATTTAAGGCTAGATGAAGCTTTAGATGTGTATTACTACTCTTGATAGTTTAATTTTATAAAGTTGATTATGATTCATGTTTAATGCGATATTCATTTGAGTGTTTGACCATAGACTTGATTGATTATGAATAGAATTAGATATTGTGATTGATTTTATGCCCTATCAATGATAAGATTAATTACATTATAACATGTTTGTGTTGATTCTATGCCCCATCAAGGATAGGATTGATTACAAAATAGTGGATGTACTTTCATGTCCGATTAAGAATGTTAGTGAATTTATTAGTAATTCGTGTGTCCGATCAAGAACACGAATTACCATATCATGTTAACTTATGCTTAATAATAATTGAGAGTAGTAATTGCATGTCCAGTGGTGGATTCTCTGCCTTGATATTCTCCATATTGATTGAATCCATGTAATTTAGTTAAAAGATCATTGTTTTCTTAGTCTAGAATCAACACTACTGCTTTCTTTTGAATTTTGTAAAATATTAATCCGTCACTGAGGTTCGACAACCCTTTCAATACTTGCCGTAGTACAATTGCCTTGCGCACTTGCAAGGGTTTTATATTTAAACGATCAATAGCACTGCTATCATGTAATGGAGCACAAGATACTAGTCGAAATTACCTTGTTTGATTAACTTATGTGTCGTAACCTTGTGCCAGCAAGAAAGAAGTGGAGATAGAGTTGGTTGCAGCTCTGGTGTCATCTCCGTTGGAGGCCTCTTTGCCTCATTCTCCCAGGGTGACTTCTCCATGGGGGTCACTTATGTCTGCTTATCCATTGGGGGCTTCTTTGCCTTCTTATCACCTTGTTTTTTAGATATCCGCTTTCGGCTAACATTCATAGGCTCCTGAGCCTTCAGTGCAGGTCAGAGTTCTCCGTCCTCTTCTCAGTGATGCCGCAGTAGGAGGTTGCTTTTGCGCTTCCTTCTTCTGAACCTTAAGTGAATGCACCATGAGGTATGCCTCTTTAGAAATTGGGGGTTCTGGCTGTCGTGTCAACATATCGATTACACGATAGCCTTGCTATTATGTATTCAATTACACGATAACCTTGCTATTGTGTCTATCTTGTCACAAATGATGATAAATTGTATTATTACCTTGTTGTTCTAAAGACAAGCTCCGGCTGTTTCCTTCTTTCACCTCTTGATGATTGAATGTCATCATCTCTCAAGTGAAAAGGTTGATCTGATGGGGATATTCTCTCCTTATTTATACTAGAAGTCCTCTCCACATATAACTCCAACACTGCCTTCCTTTATTTCTTCTGACTGTTGAATACACATTTCAAATCTTCATCATCCCCAAGACATATGGTATACATAGTGATGCTGACGAAACTAGATATTTGAGGGATAAGTTGCCCATTTCATACTTGAATCATAATCTTTCTTGAACTTGAATCAACAAATCTATGAACTTCACCTATCGGTCAATGCTTATTAGCTTCACTTTCCCACCTACGTACTCATGACCGCCTCTAAATACTTCATCGTAGTGTAGATAAACAACAACTTCTCCCATTACGATGCGGTTGAGGTACAGCTGAGGGTGGGGGACGGATGTGTGAAGGCGACTGAGGGCGGGCTAAATGGCGCGACTGAGGGCGGGGGAAGGATACATTAAGGGGCGCCCCGTACGGTCGTCTGTTCAAGCTGAATGGTCAAGTAATATGGAAAATACCGAGTTTAGGGTTTTAGGAGGGCAAAATAGGAAGACCAGGTACTAAAACTAGGTAACATGGCATAAGACCAAAAAAACCAGGTAATCTGGCATTCTGGCCTCATTGGCTAGGTAATATGGAAAAATCTCCATATCCCCCATACGACTTATGTGCCTCAAGTGATGTTCTTCTTGTCATAACTCAAATGTTTACTCAACCCAATTTTGTAAATCATTGTCAGCAAACCCTAACCCCTCTTCTCCTCTCGTTAATTTGACCACATTTTCCTTTTTCTGTCGATCTTCTAAGTTGCAATGTTGCTGATTTTGTTGCTCCTCTCCTCTCTATCTTTCTATCTTCACAAATCACATTTCTTTTGTGTTGTTGCAACCTACCTTACCAAAATGGAAGTGACCTTAATAACATGGAAGTGAAGAACACAGAATGTATACTTATTTTGTTGAGAGTAATTCTTGTGGAACACTCATTTTAAACAATTAAGTTTGATGTACATTTAGTGATTCTCTTTTATATAAAACGGGTTTTAACACGATTGCTCTTGGGGAATATGTGTAAGTTTCAAAACTATGGCTTTTGAGATTAGGGATGTCTTTATATGCAGCAGGCGCTATGTGGCTGCACAATTGTCTCCCTTTTCAAAAGCTGCACCATAAACTGCAGCATAGTATGTGCTCTGCCTCACAAGCGTCTGTATGCGCGAAGGCATTATGTTAATACAGGGGGTGGGCGGGTGATTCGAACCCGTCTCCCTCCTGCAGTTCAATGGGCGATGATGCTACAATACCTTGTGTAAAAAAACAATTTCAAAACGGAGGAGGATTATGCCTAGGATCTAAAATTTAAGTGCATTTTGAACTAGACCAGAAAAGATACGGCCTGTTAGCATACCTGTGCTGTAAATGCTCAAGTGTGGGAGCTGTCCAATCAAGTGGGACCTCTGCCTAAATTAGGGCACGATATTTATCAAATTTTTTCTTTTTTGTCCGTGTCCGTGTCTGTGAAGCTTTGTCCACCGCCTTTCAACCATGTCCTTGACCGGAGACACGGACAACTGTTACAGCAAGAGCAACATCTCAAATTTATAAATGAGGGGCTGTCTCGGCATATCATTTGTTTCTCACGTGCTCCTTGTCATTAATAAATGTAGAAAAATGCTCGACTGAAAAAGTTCATGTCAGTGTAAAGAAAAGAGAAGTATACAGGTGTTTTTATCTTCGATGCACTTCTATGTGACTAATCTGACCCTTATCTATTACACAATTACAAAAGCTAACAAAATCAATACACTGTTGACTTCGTTTTGAAGGGCATCAGTGTCCTAATATTTTGTGCTGGGTTATCTAAAAAGGCACTTTGCTACCGGACAACGAACAGACGGCAGTCCGAGAACCTGTGTCCGTGTCTAGTTTTTGAGAACAAAATTATACGTCCGGACACGGACAAGGTAACTTTGGACATTGCTCGGACGTTGGACATCCGCGATCAGCCCTACCCCCGTTTTAGTTACGGGGAAGAAATACAAAAGGTCGTGGCCCGCATTCTGATTTGAAGAAACCCATGCCAAACGTGTTTTTGGGCTCATCCCTGTCCCCAAATGCAAATCTTGGGACGAAAACAAGTAAAAAAACCACCTTACCAACCAAACAGGGTGTTACACATTGGAAGCGGAAGACACGGTCAAAGATGCTACAATAGAGCAAGGTAGTTTTTCTAATACCCGAATCATTTTTCAGTTTTATAAAAAAAAAACCCTCATTTTCAACACAGTTCATTAATAAATAGATTAAGGCTTTTGAACTTTGAAGCCCATTTAATACAGGTTTATTGTGATACCAGAAGGTTTTTTTGACACAAGAAGCTTTATATTAACAAAATGTGCACGGGCTAATAAAGATGGTAGCAAAGTAAGTACTCTATTTTTTTTTTTGAAGGAGCAGCAGGTGTTGGGAGACGAATTTCGAAGGTAGCATAGCACACGCCTGCTCCTCACTAGATTTTAGAAGATTATCTACCATTCACTAGATTATGTTTTTCTCTGATGGAGATTCAGCTCACTAGATTTTGTTTAGGTAAATTATACTTAACGCTATGTATAATGGTGAAATTGCACTTAACCCACGTGACTTATAAAATAAAAATATGCATTTAACTCCTGTAACTTATAAAATGACATAATTTTACCTCTTTAATTTACTAACAAAACCCACCTTCCACCGTGCCCCTCTTTTCACCATGGCCAAGGGTACCATATTCCTGGATAGATAGTAGTAAGGTGTCAGCCTTGCCTTCTCCAATGCAAGAAAAGTTTGTTCTCTGCCAGTCACACCCTTAGATTGGAGTAAAACTAAGAGAGAATATCCGGGGTAAAATTGTTTGAATATTGGTTAAATATGGGTGTGCCTATTTTCATAATTTATTAAGGTTAAATGTAATTTCACCGTAACTCATAGGGGTCAAGCGTAATTTACCTATTTATTTTGCTTAAAGTAAGACATTTTTCCTAATTAAGCTACAAGTGAATCAGATCTGGATTGATTCGATCAGAGTGCTAATAAATCCTTCAACTTTGTGTCTCGGAGAAGGTATGGACGCACACCTACCCTTGTGTCTGGTTGCTTGAAAAATTAATAAGTTATTGTGCCCATGATTTTAAAACTCCGACCGGCCCAGCCAGTTCGACCAAAGTTGGCAGCTTTTTCGAGCGGGTCGGCTGGATAGGTTGGGTTTTATAACCCCCCTCCTCTGTCACCGTTGTCACCTCGCCCCACTCTGCCATAATCTCCACACCCCAGCTACCGTTGTTGAGCCCCCCCCCCCCCCCCCCCCAGTAACCCCCCAAAGCCAGCCACAACAACCCCCCCTTTCCCCGGTTCAGCCACCTAGTGAGCCTCCCTCTCTCTCTCTCTCTCTCTCCCCAAGCTCTTTGGCTCGAGGGGGGATTTTTTTAGTATAATGACGTCAGCAACCAGGTCAATCCAGGTTGACCCCCGGTTGAACCTACCTGGCTAGAATTTCGGATCGATAACCGGTCTAAATTTTAAAACCTTGGTTGTTGTGCCTCTTGAGCTAAGTATAGAAAATGATCATTTGCGGTAAATTTATTTGTCACATTTATAGACAAATGGTGAATTGACTTCAAATGGGCTAGCGATGATGGAAAATGGCATTAGCAAGTGAATATTCATTTATGCTTTTATTTGTGCATAAAATGGATCATTTACCCACAAATGCATTTTCCATCATTTGGAGTTAATTCACCATATATTGACTCCAAATATATTCACCATAAATTCACCATATATTGTGACAATACGGTGAATTAACTCCAAATGATGGAAACTGCATCTGTTGGCAAATAATTCATTTATGCTCAAATAAGGCTATGCAAATATCATTCACAGCAAATGAGCCACAAATGGTTCCAAATGATGCCCAAAGAAATGAAGTATAACTTCTTTGACGAGATGGATTATTAGTTGGGAATTATATGAGACAAGAATAGAAATAGCCTTCATTTGAAATCAAATCTTCAAAGAGCCCCGTTACTATGCAACCTGACTCACTTGCCTAGGCATGCACTGACCTATCGCGGATTGTCGGATTACGATCTGGTGGCGTGCAATAATTTAGTGGCAAGTGACCCTCAAACACACCATTATCGCCAGTGAGCCCGGGCGCATCTTAATTTCTTGCATCTTCAAAATCTACCCTACATTCCAAAATTGAAACCCTAGCCTCCACAGCTCTCTGCCACCCTCCACTAAGGAATTCCGTATCAGATATCGGTAAAATATCGGTCGATCAAAGAGACAAAATATCGGAGATATATCAGAGATATTGTATAAAAAAATATAAGTGGTCGAAAACTAGTTTTTACTATATATTTTCACAATCTAACTTCTAAAATGAGTTATACTAATTTAGACAAAGCATAGATCTCAAAATATGTATAAAAATACATATTAGGATGGGAAACCAACGGGAAAGTTGCTTTTTTCTTTTTTTTCTAAACATTTTTTTAAATGGCAATATATCGGTCCGTCGGCGATATTTTAAAAAATTAAAAAAAATGATATTAGTCTGTATCGTTTTAGTGGGTGGGACCCGATATCGATATATCGGCGGAATTCCTTGCCCTCCACCTGACCGGGAGTGAATAGGAGTAAATTGACCGTCCGTGCATATCTAGGAATAAATCGTCGTGGGCTACCGGGCCTTACCAAAGCCCATTAACAGAATCGCCCAACCCTATCCACCTCTCTTCGAACTTCGAAGCTTACAAGTCCAGTGTGCCTGGGAGGGAACCGATCGTAACCGTCGTTTCAACCTTCGAAATCAACGGCTATTAACAGATATTACATGTAATTAATGGATTAAACTAGTATAACAAACCTGGTTAGGAACAGGCACACCTGGGAGATAAAAGGAGACAAAACACAGAAGGAAGAAGCCATACAAAGTGAAGAAGGCGGAGGACGGAGAGAGGAGACAGGAGGCGATAAGGCAAACACGTGAAATCTGATTACAGATCAAGCAATTGCCAAGAACAAATTCTGGGTTTCGCTTTACTTGTTTGTTGAGTTACTATTTCTGTGTCAGACTTGCATGTTGTTGCGGGGTTTCTGATGGCGTTTTGCCAGTAAGTTTTCATTCTTCTTATGTATGTCTGGTTCTAAGTATGCAGGGTTTTTGTACATATTTTTTTATGGATATTTTGGCATGCTCTGTTTCCAGAGGAATTTGAGGCGACAGATTCAGTTTTGTCATTTGGATTTCCTATTTGGCACGGATCCTGAGGTGATACTTGTGCTCGTTATTTTGTGTTTTATGGTCTGGATTGTGAGAGAGAATGGGTGTTGATCGTGCTTTTCTGTGGTTGCAGCGATGGAGAGGGAAGAGACTAATTGTCATAGATCTCCTGAAACGGATTTTCTTGTCCAGTGGGGGAACAGGAAGCGACCCAGATGCTTTAAGGTCAAGAAGAAGGACGAGATTCTGAAGAAATCAGATGGGTCGATCCGTAAAAGGACGACTTCTTGTCTTGTGAGAACCGATAAGGATGCGTCTCCTCTTCATCCCTGTCGTAACAGGTCAGTCAAAACGTTAGAAATTCATGCTCTTTTCCGTAAAAATCAAGTCTTTGTTCCTCACTTGATGTGTATTTGGCTAATTTGAATCCAGAAGCTCTGACTCGCCGACTCCTAGCGAGAATCAGAAGTTCCAATCTTCATCCCCTGAGAAGGAGGACCGGTACTACACCACGAGGGGATCGATGTTTGATGACGGGGGTGGGAAGTTGTTAATGGATGGCGTTGGGGAGGATAAGGGGTTTGTTTGGCCCAAGTTCTTTATTTCCTTGTCTAGCAAAGAAAAGGAAGAAGATTTCATGGCCATGAAAGGATGTAAGCTGCCTCAGAGACCTAAGAAAAGGGCCAAACTCATTCAGAAATCCTTACTTGTAATTCCTCTGTCACCCAATTGAAATTCTAATTGCTATCTTCTGCTGCAGAATTTTTTCTTATTTTCTTGTTTTTTTGTTTCATGTGGTGTAGTTGGTGAGTCCTGGTACATGGCTATCAGACCTTTCTCATGAGAGATATGAAGTTAGAGAGAAGAAGAGCTCAAAGAAGGTAACAACTTGTCTAATTTAATTTCAATTGATTGGAATTAATACGTTCTAGATTAATTTACTTATTTCAAATATTCCTTTTTTGTGATTGATTTGTGGGTGTTCCATATGATCTTTCGATGCAGCGGCCGAGAGGGTTGAAGGCAATGCAGAGTATGGAAAGCGATTCAGATTAAAATGAGGCGAGACTGAAGGTCTGAGTTTTCCAGAAAGAGGGAGGAGAGCAAGGCTGATGCCAGTAAGAACAACAAACATCAGCCTCCTCTCTTTGATTCAGTCCCTGATCCCATGTATTTTCTGCCTCGGGGACGGGCAAATAAACGCGCCTATGTTCTTCCCCTGTATAACAGATAAAATGCTGTTCTTTGGGCAATGGCGGCATTTGCCTCACAGTTTTGTTTGTATTCCTAGTTTAGCCAAATTTTGCTCTGCCTCGGCTTTGTTTACTTGTGCTATTAAGCTTTGCGTTTATTTCTCTCCTCTGGTTTATCCCCTTCTAATGAAACATTTGCAGTGCCCTTAATTGGGGTTGGAAGGCAGATGATGGTAAGGAAAGGTAGAAGAACCATGGATGTCAGGTCGTATGTGTATATTTGTGTGCAAATTCAGCGGCCAACAGTGACATTGGTTGAGCGTAGATTATGGACGATCGCTCGTTGCTCCATGATATGTAACATTGAAGATAGCATTTGCCTTGAACTCAGCTGGATGGAAACCGAATTTGATTGCCGAGGTCTCACAAGCATTCTAGCAAATGCGATATTGTTTGTACAAAGTCGTGCGTCAACGATTTTGAGGGAGAATGGAACAAGAAAAGCTAATTGATTTGCTTTTTTTTTTGGTGGACAGTAAAGTTGAAACTTACTTTGTTTATGCTTTATTCTGAGTACTTGACGTTATTATCTTTATAATTTTATTGAGCAAAACTTAGGGTACATAAGTGGGTGGTTTCTGCTGTTAGCTGTCTGGAAGTTTGGTAGCTTACGAATTTATTGAAGATATTGCAGAATCAGCTACAATTACCCCGTCTCACTTCAAGTCACATTTGACTTTTCAATATGAACTGATTTTCTTATTATTTACAAAATCAGATTAGACAATTAATATGGGACAGAGGGATTAATAGTTCATCATGGCACATTGAGATTCACATTTATCAGTTTAGTCGGGGAACATAAAGTTGTAAAGGACAACCGGGATCAAGAGCTTGCCAAGGATCATGTGGTCGCATTTTGTTCCCCTATTTTCCCTATTAAATGATCCTCACCTGACACCAGCACGAGCATCCGATATTTGATTGGCCTTGGAAATCTTTGAGATGTAGATTTTTTCTTTGGGGCAAGTAAATAATGCTCCTACTATCGAAGGAAAAGAAAAGGGGTACAATCAAAGTTAAGCGTGCAAGTTAGGATGAGAGTTATATTAACACATCGCTTGTATTTACTAGTAATGTAATAGATCCTGCTAAAAGTGATGAAGCACATTTGGCTTATGTCAAGACATCAGCTAATCTCCAGCTAATATTGGTCTCATAGACATTTACTTTTCATCCTTTTTTTTGAGGTGGCATTTACTTTTCATCTCACCAACCTAATATGTAAACTTCTCTTTCCTCATAAAGAAATGTAAACTTTTCTTTCTTTTCCTCCAATTGTGCATTTGTTACCTTTGTAATAAAATTTTGGTAGCTTATAGAAGTCTACAAATTCCTGTTCAACGGCTTGTATAGATTTTACACTTGTACATGATGCAGTTAACCATGCTTGGATTCTGCTGGAACTTGTACATGATCAATACTCTTCATTTAGGGGCCTTTGCAGCTTGGAGCATTTCCACAATGAGTGTCTTTACATCCCTGCGAAGGAAAGACAAACAAATATTACGGGAAAATACACCGACTCCTAATAAGCTGCCACAATCCTGACAGAACATAATAAGTTAGCAGATGGAAAGGAAGCTAACAATCGACAACTCAATAATAGCCATTTGATCTAGTAGTAGGAAAATGAGATGAAAAGAAGGCTAACTTCCTATCCTCTGCACGCCTGGGAAAAGGAATTCGGAGCTTGAAAGTTTCACCTTGATAACCCGCCTGAAAGTTTCAAGTCACATAATGGAGTCTTTTCATTAAAGATACTTTCCAGCTAGCTATAATATATCTCCATGCAAGTCAAAATCCCAAAAAATTGACAAAATTTTCTGATGCTTTTCACAGGCTTCAGTTACCTTGACATAAAAGCCAAGACTGTCCAAGTCCAGCATGTAAGCAAAGTCCACCTGAAAATATATTTAGCAACTTCAGTAACTGGCTTTGAGCAGCAGAACAAGATCAATAACAAGCAACGTCATCCTTTATTTTCACAGGGCCAATTATTAGCATGAAACATACCAACTTCTCCACCAAATTTCCAATTATATTTTTGTATTCTGGTATTAAATTAATGAAAGAGAATTGACCACATCTGAAGCATCATGTCAACTTGGTTAATTTTCTCAAATGCATCTCCTTGTACAAATAACCACGGCTAAGATTCACGGTTCATTCAAAGTCAAAGTTGAGAGTTCACCTATTCTGCCTAAGGCATAGGGACGAGCAGGACAATGTTTGCATTGGACATATCTAACTTTGCTATTTAGTCACGTTGCCAGATCTTAATAATTTTCACGTTGAAGCTTGCAATCAGGTGTCGTACTAGGCACAACATATAATGTACAAATTCTTCAAGACAAAAAAGGCGATGGAAAAAGTACCGGAACTGATGTTGAGTGTTGAACAATTGCTTTTGTATCATCAGAATGATCTCTATTCATGTGGGACTGCAGTAGATACAATTTCATGAGGTAACATAACAGTAGTCGGTAGAGAGAGAAAGATGTCTAGAGAGAGTACCGCCACAGGACTAGAAAACTGAGACAGTGGATCAACTTTTGCAGCTTTATATGTCTCTGCATCAAATTCTGTAAAGAATTTAAGATAATTAAGAGAAGACAATTGAGGAATGTATTTGTCCTAGTTAGTTATCGCAAGTTCACCTATGCAAATTTGTTGCCTATCATCAGTAGAAACCACTCTGGATAGTGTAGAAAATCAATAACAGATGGTATTGTTCTCTTAAAGAACAAGTGTATACTCCTTCATGTTACAGGTAAAGAGGCAGCACTTTTAAAATACTATCATAAATGGCTCAATACCTCCGGAACCCAACAAAGCAGTGGCTACCCCAGACACATATCTCACAACCTTTGGTGCAATGCGAACAAATTGGAAATCACCAAAGTCAACCTTCATAATGGACAGTATTCCTTGAGTAACAAGATAAACAGGCCACAAAGTGCATACTGAAAAGAGAGAGAATTTGTAAGAGATATAAAATTTACCCAAAAAGCATCAGGATGTCTTTTCAAGTAAGCATTGCGTCCAGCTTCCTTATCCGCTTCAGAAACCTAGGTTACAAAATATGAAAGAAAAAGTTCTTTATGAATTGCAAAGCCAGAAAGTATGAAAGAAGCCAGGAAACTACAAAGCACTGTAATCATATACGGTACTCCATCCGTTCCATATTAAATCAGTTCATTCAGAAAAACCAAATAGGACTATTTATATAGGAAGGATGGAGCATGATATATAAGAAGCATGATGAATATAATGACAAGGAAACAATGGACGCATGAAAAATAAAAAAAACATAAGAAAGAATGTGAGCATACAGAAATAGCATCTCCATGTAGATTGACGATAAGGTCAGTTCGATCTTCAGGATCTTTTGCTACAAGTAAGGAACACCTGGGATTAGCCAAAAGGTCCTGCATAGACCAGGAACACACATCATCAGGCCAAGTACAAAGAAAGAACAAAGAAGACTGCCACTATGCGAACACAAGCACCATACGAAATCGAAGAGGCATTAGAAGCTATAATAAAAGCATACATGTGCTTTTGAAGTATTCACAAACCTTGGTGTGAACAGCCAAACTACTGATTGCAAGTATTGGCGAACCATCAAGATCACATGCAAAGTCAACCATTGATCCAGATGGGTAACCCTCGTGCTTCTGCATTTAAAGAGAAAAAAATCTGTTGAATAGTCCACGAACTTGATAATATTACAAGGTTATGCTTCATAATTGCATTACATATTCAAATTTATTCAGATGCACTAATTTTAAAATGAGTATATTCAACTAAATAATCTCTAACATAGCAAAATGAGTTCTACCGCAGAAAATGTAGACAGTGTGCCCCTAACACTGCGATCAAGAAGAGTCCGTACTTCTTCTACAGGGGAAAGCCGAGATGCACCTGCCTGTTAAACAAATTACAACAGGAAATTGTCAGGACAAAAACGTTGGAAGTAGAAACCAAATAGACAGAATAATTCTAAAGTTTACGCAAAATATAAGAAATGATAATCATGCACTACCTGATGTGCCTGAATTTTCTCGAAGAAGTCCGGGGTGCTATTGGCATTTCCAGGTGCCATCGTCTGGTAATAGTTTATCACGTTTCTTAATTAGAGAAAAAGAACCACAGAGAGAGGAAGCAGAAAATAAACTAACAATATCATGAAGAAAAATTAATCGACCATCACAAAGTTTCGATATTGCTGCCTTGTTTGTCCTTGGAACCAAATTCCAACTCGAGCTGTCGCATTGATTTTAAATATATTCCAATGAATAATTGTTTCCTACTAAAAGAATTAACGAGAAGAAGGACAAATACAATTAGAGGTAATTCTTTTTTCCATTCCCATATGCGAAAAGCTAAAAGAAGGATGATTATCGTGTGCCGGCAGCTCCAAGGCTCCAGATTGGTGTTACTCCAATCTGGGTCATTCTTGTTAAACACAGCAGACTCAACTCACACAGTCAGACTGGATTGCAGCTATTCATACATATAAAAAAACAAGCAAAAAAAGACTGCAAACAAATGACACCCAGCAAAGAAGAACGAAAAAACATGAAAGATGGATGAAAATGAAAAGACTAGCATACCTGGGAAGAAGACGGAGGTTGGGCTGCCATGGAGAGAGCAGACGACGCGGAGAAGCGCCTGGTGAGGAAAGAAGCGGACTTTGGAAGGAGGAGAAATGGAGCACCTTGCCGAAGCAGAGAAGGAGCCGTGGCAGTAACTCTGCTGAAGCCATCAAAGCGAGCCAGAGTTGACTTCATTTTCTCCGCTTCTACTCCATCTACACGCCGTCACCAAGCACCAGTCACCATGACGGTTGACACCATGGAAGGCAACTGAGTCAATCAGAGCTCCTGCTTCCGAGTCGACTCCCAACTCAGCCAGAATCGGATCATCTTCCGTTTGGGCCTCCTCAGCCCCAAACACAAAGCTCAAACGGCCCATTTATAAGTGTAATGGCAGTACTACCCCCAATTTGAATCTCAAATATCTAACCCTAACACTATAAAGCCATCGTTTTCCTCTCCTGGGTTCGTTTTTTGCCAGGCCCTGCACCTGCGTCGTCTCTCTCTCTCAGAGCAACCCAAATAAGCTTTCTTGGGTATACCCTTCATCTGTATCCTAAGTTGTGTACTTGAATCCGATTTTGCCACTTTTTTTGCATTTTTTCCGTATTTTTTTCTGAGTTTTTGTTTATGGATGCAGCCTCTTTGAGTAGCTATATGCGGTTGTGGAGTCTCTCCAATTGCATAGCATGTGGCTTAGTTAGGAGGCTTAGATTAAGTGGAATGAAGGGTTAACCTTCTTTTCCACTGAGGCCTTTTGAGGGGACTGTAAGTCTGTAATGGTACATCCACAGTCCTCCAAGCAGCCTTGGACAATTCTTACGTTTTTATCCTCAATTCGTCGTTATTTGCTGTCTCTTTGATGCGTAGAAAGATCAGATCATGTTATGTTTGCTAATGGTTGCCTCTCGAATAACTGGGCGTGGAACATAATTAAACTACGTACAGTTCAGACGGAGGCACACATCAAGTTTGAACTTTGAAGTGCCCAGTAAAGGTTCTTCAATCCGGAACTGTTTAAGGGGAAGGAGCAATTCCTCTCAATCCCTTCCCTATATCGTTTTGGACATTTTCACCATTTGTTTTCATGAAACAACATAGAAATTTGTTCTTTCGGAAGAGAAAAGGGGAAGCTCTGGCGTGTCTGCCATGGAGTAGTTAGTTGGCCTTTTATTTGTTTAATTTGCGGGGAAACCCATTGGTCAGTCTGTCATTTCAAAATGTAATGATTTGACCTCTGACCAGATTGGTTAGATGGAATGCATCAATTGATGACGAATATCTAACAACTTCGTTGAAAAAGAGTGTGGATAAGCCTCATAATCTCATCATCTATCCATAACTTCTTATTTTCTTGATTTTGACATGATCAGAATGATCTTTTTTTACAATAACCCAACTAGATACAACTTAATATATACAGTTTTAATATATCTACAAATATAATAGAAGGCTATCTGCGGGCTATATGGATTAGATAGTGGCGGAAAAGAGCTTAATATGTGTGAACTATGCAGTTTTGAGGAAAATCTAACTACAATGTCCTCATATAGCATCAAAGTGTCCTCCAAATTTGAAAGTGGCTCTTCTCAAAAGCGCTTGATTTAGTCTGCTTGCTTGGTGTACTACTTGTTCAATCCTCTGTATATCAAACATATGAATAAATAAGATCAAATAATTGCATGTTTCCAATTGGATCAATCCTGAAATGGTAAAGCAAATATGAGTTCGAACAGCCAGCTGAAAAACTTATTAACTCGTTATGGGTATGAAATAAGAAGGCTGATGATGAACCTTGTCTTCCGGGTAGATCTGAAACCGGGGCCTCTGATTCTGTTCCTGCCTGTGCCTCTGCCGGCTGCCAATGATCAATATGCATATGGTGGCGACTCCGGCCATCCCGACGGAGCAGAGACCTCCAATTCCTTTGATCTTCCACTTCCAGATGGTCAGAACACCACCTTCCCAGCATCCTCCCCTCTGCTTCTTCTCCGCTTCCTTACTGTCATCTCCGATCTCTTGATCATCAACCAACTGGGGAGCCTTATAGTCCAACTTCTCATCACAATAGCTCTCTTCTCTATCATACTGGATTAGACCCACCTCAAACTGAGGCCTCAGTTCCCTCGTCGGAGTCCTCGGAGGAGAGTCTATCTTCATCATGTCGGCGAATTCGTTCTTCTTTATCTTAGTATTATTGAAGAAGACTTGGGAGACCAATTCCTGATCTCCACTTAAATATGGCTTCAACTTTTCCACCACACTCATCTCCACAACAGGGACATCTCGCACCTCCTCTTCTCCATCATCCTTCTTAACCAGACTATCCAACCGAATTGGCCTTGGAATCAACAGCTTCTCACCCTTAACACACTCAGTTGGTTTGAGACCGGGGCTGAAGTGCTCCACGTCCACTATCCCATCGGGACGGAACGCTGGCTTCCTCGAGAACTTGAAGAAGCGATCATCGACGAGCTCCCACTCCCCCAAGTCCATCTCAACTGAAGCCTTCTGCATGGAGAAAGTTGTGGAGGAGAAGCTGGAAGTGGTACTACAAGTAGGAGTTGAATTATTGAAAAGAAGGGGTTGTTTTCATGGGGTGTCCGAGAGTCTTGGCTGATTTTCTCACATGGGCAGATTTCTCTTCTGTCTTAACGTTCCAGGAGTGAAGATTGAACAGGCAAGAAAGGATGGTGTTTCAATGGGACTCTTATCCTTGTAGGAAGGTGACAAATGCAGAACCTCTCCAGGGACCCACCTTTGGGGAAGGGAAGAGACCCCATCCTTGATCCTTGCTATAGATATTTGTTTATATTTCTTTGAACGGTGCGGACGTTGCCGGATTGCTTCTTTTTTGTAGTAGGAGAAAAATAGAAGAAAAGATTGGGTTGGATATTCTTTTTCAACAAGTTTGGAATCAATAAGAGAGGCTGGTTGCTTGCGGGTTGGGGGAAAAGCTGGAACTTGAAAGGGATATGGCGTTTGATTCTTTCATTGCTCATAATTCTGGTCAATACAGTGCAACTGGCAAACATTTCTATTTTATTTTTTGGCTGTATTGCAATGGCAAAGATGCTGGTTTTCGTTTTGAGATGAGTCATTTTTCGGTTTGCATTCATTTAGCAAAGGTTCATTGGTCAGGTTCAGATTGAATCTAGGTTTTATTTAGACATGGGAGTACATTTATGTCTTTTTTTATGGTTTTTTTTTCTAATTAAAGTGCTACACAAGGACTTCTACAAGGTCACCAATCTAGTCCTCCCCAAACAAGTTTAACTGCAGAGTTCTAAGAAGATCCGGTGCAATAGTACATGTTATGTGTGTACTTTGGCAAGGGATTCCGGAGTATCTAGCTCCCACCCCACGTTTAAAGGGCAGTTGAGTTCATTCAGGAACATTGTGATGAACGTGGCTAACTTACTTTCATGAAAATGGCAAGTTGTTATAGGGTTATGGTTCAGCCAAGTTGCCCACCTCGTATGACAATTAACAAACACCAGCAACAGGAAAAAAGCCAGAATCTTTGCAAGCTTGCCATGACAATTGTCGACAATTTCGGGAACTAGCAACCAAACTTGCAGCTCAAGGGTGGTCCTGCAGTTGAATCTAGTGCCCACCGGCGGCTGGGCGTGGACCTTGTGTTTGCTGCAGTCTACACCCTCCCCTTGGTATCGGAAGATTATTCGGTTATTCGTCATCACCTATTGATTTGCAGTAGGTTCATTTCTCTGTTCACATGTTCCTATGCCCTTCTAACACCCCCCTCCCCCCATGGCATACGATTTTTGTTTTACAAGTTTTTTTTTTGGCATGTTGACTTAGCTGGATGTGAAGGACTTAGGAAACAAACACTGGTACAATTTCAGAGAGTATGGAACTGCACATCGATGGGAAGCTTTGATCTCCATACAATCTTGTATTGGGCCAGTGTGTTGGATTTTGCTTCGGAAGGAACAAATTATGCTGTCATGAGTGCATTAAAATTAGATAAATCTCGACGCACCCTGAAAGATATTTTCTACTTTTTTATTTTCTACGTAAAGGATTGAATGATTATGACTTGTTAACTTCTTGGAGATACTACATCTTTTTTACGTGGAGATATTATTATCTTGTATCTCTTTTTGGTGATTACGTCTCCCAATGAGTGGTGGAAAGCAGCACAGCGTGTATTTTGGATGTTTAGTTGCATCATGAGACAATGCCCTTTATCCGGGATTATTAACATCATTATATTCTAGTATGTTCGCAGTGGCGGAGCAATAAGAGGAGAAAAGAGAGATCGTAGCGGTACCAGAGGATCTCTTTGGCGCTGGAAGCCTGCCCTCAATGTTTGCTTCGTCGGCGAACGGATGGAGGCCAAGCTTGTGCTGGGTGCGCTAGCAGGGTCTATTGAAACCGCCTGAAAATTGCTAACCTGATGTTATTTCACAGCCATCTACAAAACAATATGCAGGAATTTATGCAGGATAAGAGTCATTTCGACCAAATGTAAACAAATTGGATGTTATTTCACAGCCATCTGCAAACATTATGCAGGAATTTATGCAGTATAGGAGCCATTTCGGCCAAACGTACACAAATTGTTGTAGGCCACCCACCTTTTATTATCAGTTAAACCCTAAGGAAACAACAGAAAGTTCCCCCAACACGGGTACAGGACTAAAAGGGAGGGTTATCCCGTGTGAAATTAGCACACAGACAAATCGAAATTTACATGCTCTACCCACGCTATTATTGTTCTTTATCCACTAATTGATGGATCGAACAAGAAGAAGAAGAAAAAATGATACATATGCCCTACCTTGACATCAACACCTGCAAATAAAACCAAAAAGCTCATCCTGCTCTCACTATTTTGACTTGCACTAGCGGATTAAGATACTCGTGAGACTATGTAATAAGATTATGAAGCACCCACTAATCTCATGGAAGATGATTCACCCAATGACACAGAAGCCAATGAAGAAGCCCAGACACGTGCGCTCTTTGCCCCATTCTGAAAATTTCTTGCCTTACAGAGTCTTACCTTGCTCCAGATCCTCTTGATGTCTATCAGATGGAAAACTCGCGATAGAACTTGACTTGTTTCCCAGAAGAAACTCAAGTTTGGACACCACATGTGTGAGATCCAGAAGGCTTTAAGCTGAGATACTATATCAGGGAAAAAGTGGACCAACCCCATCAAGCAAATGAAGAGAATAGAAAAGACCATGTAGGGTTCTCTTTTCAGCAGTTCTCTTGGAGGAAGATCCCATAGAAGACGTGGTCTCTCAAATTCAAAGCTAATTGTAAGGCTTCTGGCAAAGTGATCAGAAGGCTGTACACCTGTATGCATTGACAACAAATTTAGAATGAAGCATCTATTATGCTAGAGAAAAATCAGCAGGATCTAGGCATACCTGTAATTCGACTATAAAATTGCACAAGAGAACTGAGATCCTTTGAACCATAATAGCGAACCCTTGAAGTTTGGTTCGCTATCAGTATTACAGGCAAACTGTGAATTCCATACTTAGAAAATACACTGAAAATGTAACAAGCGGACAGGAGTTAGCTGTTCTGTATGTTGAAAAATTGCAATACCATTCACAAAAGCGTTTTGGAACTTACACTGGCATGACTTTTGATTCTTCTACAGCCAAGTGAGTTATCTGAGGAAACATGGAGCTAAGAATTTCATAAGTAGACCGAGTTCTCAGAGAGAAAGGGCACCAGGAGCTATAAAAAAGTACAGAAGTATATGAACTTCTCAACTCATGACTCAAAATACGATCTACAGATTCTCCATCCACCTTCAAAAACAAAAAAGATGATGTCACCTTCAAAATAAAGAATCAACTGCAAGCAAGTAAAAAAATTCTCTTGCTGGGTTACATTGGAAGCAAACAAAAACCGTAAGTGAAATATATAAGAGAACAAAAACATATCTTCACTACTATTAAAAGTAAAAGGGGTGGAACGGACAATTTCAAATCTTCCCCTAATTTAAACGGTGTGATGGTTTAAGCATATGTAAAAAAATTAATGGACAAATTGTGATGGTTTAAGCATATCTAAAAAATTTTAATAGAGAAAAAACGAGAAGATAATGAAATAAAAAAGATTTATATAATTTTTGACGAGATAATTTCAAATCTTCCCCTGATTTAAACGGTGTGATGGTTTAAGCATACGCAAAAAAATTTAATGGACATATTAATTTAAGCATATCTAAAAATTTCTAAGAGAAAAAACGAGAAGACAATTATACAGCACGTGCAGGTTTTACTAGTTTCAAATAAAGAAAGACAGATCAAAATCATATGTCAGCTAATTCGAGTCACTCATCCTCTTTTTTTTGGGTAATTAGTCACTCACATTACTGGTTGCTTTAAGTTCAAGGTTATGCCTGCACACCCGATAGTATTGTGGTTATATCTCGCTGTGCAAAGGGCATCCTAGGTTCAAAACCCCGGATTAAGGCACTTTGGTTGAGGGCTGGGGTTAGGTTAGACTAGATTTCAATGTCTATGTGTGCCTCTTGTCCCAAAAAAAAAAGTCCAAGGAGACAACAATTATCTTAATCTACATAACATAGAATCCACAAAATGCACAACAAAAAATTGCCAAGAGGATTCAATTCAATTAAACATGAAAAGTACAGGATATTTATAAAAACCTGGCCAGTGGTAGTACCATCTTTCATTAGAAGTTATGTTAAAATACCACAACGATAGTAAGGTTTAAATATTGGTTGCACACATAAAATATAGGATCCCCGAATCAACAAAGGACCTTTCTGCACCACCCTGAAAAGGGGTGTTAAGCGAGCTGATCCAGCTTGACTTTGCTCACTAAGCTCAACCCTGAGATTGAGCACGGGGATATCTTGAACCAACTCAAATTATATATGCTCAACTTTTTACCCTACCTTAAATTAGTTTATAGATTCAAATCAAGCTCAAGCCAGCAGAACCTCAAAATTCAGATTGCCTTATAGCAAAACTAACAGAACTAAAGTCTAATTCTAATTTTCGCGGGAAAATTTCTAAACATTAGTTATGCCAGATAATATTCGCACAGGAAGTTGAACGCCCAACCTCCTCAAGTTACCTCCAGAAACGTGTCATACAGATATCAATCAAGGCAACAACAACCAGATGGTGTTTTGCTAAGAAAAATCGCAGTAAAGTTGATATTTTCATTCTAAGTTGTTACTTCTACAATCTAAAGGAACTGGGTGTCATTTCCTCTATTTTTAGATGCAAGTAATCAGATAATTGAAGATCGAATATAAAATAAAATCCATGACTTTTAAGTGCCCAAATTCATTAAAGATCATAAAACTAATCTCAAAATAATATGCTTGTTATCACTAGTCCCTATTGCATTATTTTTATATAACAAGGGGTGTTTGAGTCCAAGTCCTTAGGACCCAACTAGAAGGGGCAGGCCAACCGCCCTCTTAGAGCATCGTATCCCAATGCTAATCCCCTTGGGCACGTACAAGGCTCATCCATCATATGCACAACGTTGATCATGAAATCAAGAACTCTTACCCTCAGACTGCTCCAGAATGTGGCATCAAGTAATGTAACACTGGGCATCAGCTCCGGCACCAAGCTACCACGCTCCTTTTAACTCCACATCTCCCTGCCTCTCTCTCACTCACAATACGCCTCCACTAACCTGCTAGTTGCATCTCCATGCAGGTTCCATAAAAAATCTTCTTAAATTTACATTACATCTCAAATTGTTTTTCCTCCCTTTACAATTTAAACTTTCTAGCTCGTTCGAACTAACAATTCAAAATAAAATATTATGAAAGGTACTTCCGTTTTGACTCTTATCTCTTATTTTCAACAATATTACCTCCACAAACCTGCAAGTTGCATGTCCATGCAGAAACCATCAAAAACCTCCTTCCGATTTACAATACACTTCAAAATTTTCCCGCATTTTTTAACACTAGACTTAGATGTTAATTTTCAACAATTTACACTTTCTATTTCGTTCTACTTTGCCATTCATGATAAATAATAAAGTTTTACTCCCTCTCTGTCTCTCTATCTCCCTCCACAAAATGCTAGGTGTATCTCCATACAGATTCCATCAACAACCTTCTTCACCTATACACTAAATCCCAAATTGCTTTCGATCACTGTCCAAATACATGAGCTACATATGAGTTATACACCATACTCAGGGGTCAACTCCCTCTACTTTACTATTCTGTTGTATCTCCTTAATATGCTTAAGGATCTACAATAGATTAAGTAGAGAAGGCTCGATGAAAGGGGAGAAGTAGAGAGTGAAAGGGGAGAGAATAAGATGAAGAGTAGAGGGAAGTGACAAGGGAAAACTAAAAATCTATTTCTCAAATGTACTGTTCACGTTCCTGTAGCAGTAGGGCTGAAACCCTATTTATAGTCTCAGGTCTATAGCCTTACAATTGCTGAATTCTACTATAAATAGGAATAATCAAACTAAGAAAGAGGTCCTAATAGAGGTAGCATGCCTAGGAAAACTTAAACTAGGAAAGTAATAAACTAATCCTACTCCAACTAGGATTAACTAAATCAGGAAAGTCTACTCTAATTAGGGATCATAACATCCCACCACGCTCTGCTTACGCCTCGCCCTCAAGGCGACCAATCAGGAAACTGAGCATAAAAATCATTTTCAATCACCCAAAGAGCATCCTCTGGCGACTTATGCAACCATGAAACTAGAATCTCTTGGACCACACGACCTTTACACTGAATGCCCTTTACTCTGTAGTATAGCATGAGGTATAGGCTGATAAGAAGACCTTATCTCGATCACAAACAATGGTGCATGGCATCCCATGGAGGCGAGCAATATCGCGCACAAAAACTTTAGCAACTGATCGGGCTGTATAAGGATGAACAAGAGTAGAGAAGTGGGCGTATTTGGAAAGTCGATCGACAACCACAAGTACAACTAACTTTCCTTGCACCACTGGTAGTGCCTCAATAAAATCTATAGAAATGTCCTCCCAAATATGCTCAGAATAAGGAGTGGTCAAAGTAATCCCAGGGGTGTAGTAGTATCCGCCTTTGCACGCTGACGCACATCACATTGAGCAACAAAGTGCTACACATCACGCTTAAGACCACGCCAAGTGAAGCTTTGCAACACCCTCTTATAAGTGCGAAAAATACCCTCATGACCAGCAATAGGTGTGCAATGAAAGGTGTACAATGAAAATGATGAAGAATATCATGTCACAACTGGTCAATCTTTGGGTACCCACAAGCGTCCCTGGTATAACAGAAAAGCATCCTGCAAAACATAACCTGGTGAGCATAAAGGATTTGCTTGAAGGTGGGCAGTAAGAGTAGAAGCATTTGGGTCCTTGCTGTAGAAGATACGGAGATCATCAAGGAAGGGGAAAGTGGGGGCACTCAATAGGGAAGAGCTCTCAAACTTTCTAGATAAAGCATCCACTGCTCGGTTATCAGTGCCCTTCTTATAGACATTCTCATAATCATACCCTAGTAGCTTCGTGATCCATCGTTGTTGTGCCAGAGTAGAAATACGTTGATCCATCATATATTTTAGAGAATTATGATCAATCCGAATGATAAAGTGTCGGCCAAGTAAATAGGGATGACATTTTGTCACTGAATGCACAATAGCTAGCATCTCGTGCTTGTAGGCCGAAAGTAGGAGGGAGCGACCCGATAAAGCCTTGCTGAAAAAGGCAATGGGGTGGTCATCCTGCATAAGCACGGCACCCAATCCGACATCTGAAGCATCACTCTCCACTACAATGGTCTTGGTGAGCCATAGCCAAGAATAAATCTCCTGTACTAGCCAGTCAAACCTAGAAAACCACGAAGTGCTTTAGCAGTTCTTGGCATAGGCCAATCTCTCATGGCAACAACCTTGGAAGGATCGGTTGATACACCTGAGGAAAAAATAATATGGCCGAGATACACCTTGCACCAAAAGAATACTTAGCTGATGTTGTTGTAAGGAGAAAAAACAGACCTCAAGTGCGCCAAATGAGACTCCCAGGGAGGACTATAATTCAAGATGTCATCAAAGAAGACCACAATCCCAAAAGACATCATTCATCAAATGCTGGAAGGTGACAGGAGTATTGGTCAACCCAAAAGGCATAACAAGAAATTCATAATATCTATCATGGTTCTAAAGGTTGTCTTATGCACGACATCAGGTGCATCCGAATCTAGTGATAGCCGAAGCATAAATCCAACTTGGAGAAAAATGTGGCACCTGCAAGCTCATCAAGCAGCTCTTCTTCAATCACAGGAATAGGGATCTTCAATCACAGGAATAGGGAACTTGGTCCTGCCGAGTAATAGTGTTGAGAGCCCAATAGTCCACACAAAATTGCCAAGTGCCATCCTTCTTTCGCATTAATAAAAACAGGAGAAAAAAAAAGACGACTGAGAAGGACGGATAATACTTGTGTCAAGCATCTTACAGACAAGTCTCTCAATCTCATTTTTTTGAATCTGCGGGTAGCGGTATGCTCGGACATTAGAAGGGGCAGCAGCTGGCTGAAGCGGAATCCGATGATCTAGTGCCCTTGGTGAAGGTAAGCCAGATAGTTCTTCGAAAATATAGGAATACTCGTCCAAAAGAGCAGATAAATTTTAAGTAGCTCAAGTTGAGGAATATCATCCAAGGGTCGTAACTGCATCAAGTATCCTTGCCTAAAGTCTCTTCAAATTCAGCTGATTGCAACTTCCCCGGGGCTAAGAAGAAAGTCGCACAGGCTGCCCCTTATAATTAAACTGCAAAGTCATGTCTTTGAAATTCCAAGCAACCGCTCCAAGTTCCTGCAACCATTAGATGTCAAGCACTACCTCAACGCCCTAAGTAGAAAGCAAATATAGGTCTAGTGGGAATGTATGGCCCTGTATAAGTAGATTCACTTTAGGGCAGACACCCTTACTTTGCGCTTGCCATCTCCAATAATCACATCGAATGTAGGGGAATTCCGGATAGTACATCCCAAGCGACGAGCAACTCTGTCATTAATGATGTTGTGGGTGCTACCACTATCAATCAATATCGACACTCGTTGCTTTTTAATAGAACCATGAACATGAAAAGTCCTAGGGTGATAAGTACCAGAAAAGGCCTGCATAGAAATCTCCACACCATCACCCTCAAGCACGATTATATCATCAGAATCGGGATGGTCATCTTGATAATCATCAGCCATATAATCCCCTAGGTACTCATTATCGTCCCCCTCAAAATATGAAAAGACTTGCAGCGGTGGCTGAGAGTAAATTTCTCATCACAAAAATAGCAGACCTTTAGACCGTCTATCCTCTAACTCAGCCGAAGTTAAACGTGGCAGAGCAACATGCAACGAGTTACCTGAAGGGGGTCCGCTGCGAATGGGCTGACCAGTAGAAGGCAATAGTGAACGACGAGTAGGGGGTAGCCGAGAAAACTGAGTAGGTGCACCCGAATGTCGGAGCTTTGCCTCAACCATGCGCGCAAGCTGAATAACGATAACGAACCTCATATTGGATAGGCTTGCAAATACCTGATAGAAATACCCCCTTAAGTGCACACTCGGGCCATTGAGAAACACGATCGGCAAGACGCACAAACTCAGCTTGGTATTCTTGAATAATTCCCCTCTCGATCACTCGAGGCATAAGAGAGTGAAAATCATCATACTCATTAGGACCAAAACGAACACAACTCATATGTGAATTCTTCCCAAGAGATGATCCGGCGTAAAAACTTGCCACTATGTTTCTTTGTATGGATTTTGTACCATTTTGATTCCGATAAGAGTCAAATGCGGTATATAATCCATGCCGCCGACCTCAGATGGCTGGGATAAGGCGTATGATGATGATGATGATGATGATGATGATGATGATGAGTTACCTGGATGACGCCGTAAAAGCCACCTAACCCATCGCACTGGATCACCTCAAAAATGCAATGAAGCCATTCGTACCTTTTTCTCATAAGGTGTATTTTGAAAATCAAAATATTGTTCAACTTGAAAAATCTAGTGAGTGGGGGTCTTCACCATGATATTTTGGAAATTCCAAGCGCTTAACGCTTGCTTGAAATCCGGAATCAGCACCCTGACAGTCATCATAATGGCTCTGGTCGGGTCGGCCTCTATCACCCCGACCATGTTGCCAATAGCGGCCACCTCGTTCAGGAGGGCGACCACCCCGGCCATAGAAATGATTAGCATCATGTCGATCTTGTTGTCGACGTTCTTGGTCAAAATCAGCATAGACTGCATCAAGGTCAAGATGTCCCTGCAAATCTTCATAACCCAATTCCACTGGATGCTGCAATTGTTGGCGGCCAAGGAAGTCGGGTGGATAAAACTGAGTATGGTCTGGATTATTGCCCACGGGTGCAGCAGGATTAGCAAGTGATGCCTTAAATAGGGGATTAGTCATGAAGTGTGGTTGTTGGTTGTGTAATGCGCTAGCATGAGCTGAACTTGTTGAATCAGATTCATGGGCTCCCTGTTGTTGAACTCGATGCTGTAATGATGCAGGAACGACCATCGGCTGAGATGGTATTGGAAGTATGCCGCTCTTGTCCACAGAAGACGAGTAAATCGGTAATGTAGTCAAGTGACTAGGCGCATAAGTGCCAAACTGAACCTGTGAAACACCCGTGGACATTCCAGTAGGGGTTGTTGTCAAGGGGGCTGTTAGATTTCCTGCAGTGGTAGTTGGAATAGGGGCAGCTGATTGCAAAGTAGCTGAAATTGAGGTGCCCGAAAGAGGGGCAGAAACTTCCAAAGAAGTTGTGGGTATGGAGGCAAAAGAAGTGCCATCGCAGGTAATCTCAGGCCAAGAGCAGTAGCCGGCGGAGGCGTTCCAGGACGAGAGGACGGGCGGGTCGCCCCACGCCGCCTTAATGTCGAGGAGGATCTTGGCTTCCTGCTGGGAGAGGGACTGAGAGACAGCGAGGCGGGCGACGGATGAGATGAGGAGGAGGGAGAGGAAGATGGAGAGTGGTGATGCCGGGCTAGTACTAGTCATTTTGGGCTTCTTTGTGGTGGTACTTGGCTTTGGTATAGGCGAAAACATCTCGTCCTAGAACGCCTCCGCCGTCTACTGAAGAAGTCAAGCTTAAAATCTGCTTTACTACATGGAAAAAACAGACTTATGATTAAATAATTTAATGAATTTACCTTTCATTTAATGAATTTTTCCATCTCTAATGAATTTGATTTTATAATTCATACGGACTCTCTCTACTCCGTCTGGACTCGCCGACTTGCACACTCTCATGGCGATTCTAGGTATGCCTGTTTGATAATCTATGGTCTTTTCTTCCTCCCCAATTCGGTTCGATTTGCAGTCCACGTACGAGGAGGTATTTCCTTGCTTTACATATTTGTTTTGGAAATAATTGTGCCTTCTCTGCATTTGTTGCAGACAAGCTAGTCCATTGGATATGTGTTTGTTCTATGATTTTGAAAAGGAAGCTTTGAATTTTTGCGCTTTCACGATTTTACTCTTTATTTTGATTCCCCCAACCCCTACCCCCTTTATTTGCTTGGTATTCATGTTCAGCATCAGTCCATGGTTTATTTCATTTTTTGGTAATTCTTCATGGTTTATTTCTGTTGTATATCTAATTCAGTTTCTGGGTTCTTTCTTTGTTTCCTTGGCAACCTCATCGGTGGGAAGATTTATAAGAAGTCTAGAGGCAAAGCCTCAATATGACTGTCAACTGTTGTTAAGACCTCTCTCTGATATCCTTTTTGACAAGAGGAGAGTCTCTTCCCTCAGAAAGCAGGAAGCTTTTCTGTGATGTTCTTTCTGGTATGCTTGTTATACTATTGTGTATTTCTTGGATGCAAAAAGTTCATTTATAATTTTGACTCAGAAATGGGTGTTCTGTTGGAGGGAATAAAAGCTCAGCATGAGCAGTGATCCAGTCGATTCCCACACACAGCATCCTGTACAATAAACTCTTACACATACGAATAATATTTGAAAGGGAAAGAAATTTGGAAAGCTTCGTGTTAAATTTATTGTTGTGCATTGATTATTTAAATTTGTTATGATATGGATGTTTCAAAAACTCTTTTTAAATTTTTAGATGAGATTGTAATGAACAATTAAGTACTTTTTCAAGTATATGATTAGTAGTTAATTGAATCCCATAAATTCTCCATTCTAGGATTGAAAATCCTGAAAAATTTTGCAATCCAATATTGAAAATCCTAACATATATTTTAAATATGGCATACAAGATTAAAAATCTGTTCTTCTGCAGTCTTGGATTGGGGAGTCTTGGATTTCAATCCTGGTATTCTCCAATCCATAACGACTACCCCCCTTCAAAGGAACTTCAAACTTTGACAACATAAAAGCAGATAAAATGTTACTCCCTCCATTCCAAAATACTATGTACATTTGAGAAAATTCTCATTTTTATTGGACTATGAAGTCCACAAGGAAGTTACATGACTCCTTCTCCTTTATATCCCGTCCAACTCGTATGCTCATTCACAAACCAAGTTCAAGTCAATCCTTCTAAGTCTCCTTAAATTTTGGAAAGAGGAAGTCACGTGATTTAGCAAAATATACATAGTACTTTGGAACACTGAATATTTCCAAATGTACATAGCATTTTTGAACAGAGAGAGTATATGATTCGAGTTGGATAGTGACGTGGATTGTTTAGCAATACGTGTACCTGCTATTTTTTGCTAGTAACTTCATTTTAAAAAACCAAAGAGGGCACTAAATAGGGGACGGAGTGAGTAAGTCAAAACCAACTGTTCTCAAGAACATGAAATACCACAAACTATGTGTACAAGCACACAAATAGTGATCAATGGTAATTGGTTCACTATTTACCATTTTTTTTCCTAACGAGCAAATTAAACGAAATTTCCGCAAATAAGAAAAACACACTGATCGAGAAGCAAATTCGAGAGAAATATTGCACAAACATTTACAAAGCCACACTTTTGCTCCGGCTAAACTAAGGGTAGACAAATGTTATTACCGACAATCGATGGAAACTTCATACATAGAGGCTACTTGTCCATTAGCTAGAGCAAAATTCAGATGCCAATTGGAACCAATTTTCAGCAAACAGAGAGAACACATCAAAACCACCATCATTCACCACTCGACAACCCCAAATCCGAAATCGACATAACATTCCAAAACCTAACAAGTCCCTTCTTTTAAAGAAAGAACGAAGACACAGTCCAAGAACATCTTACCTCCAAGGGCGTGGAAGGCGGTACGTGGAGGGGGCATTGCGATTCGAGGGCGTTCAAGAAAAGAGAGGCCTGAGGTGGGCAGACGGTGGACGGCTCGGAGGCGACCGGACGGAGAGCGGAAATCGCGAGTACGCAGAGGAGGATGCCGACGGAAGAGCAACGGCCGGCCATGAAAGTATGGACGAGGAAGCAGCAAGGGGGCAAGGCAAAGGATAGGGAGGGAAATGGAGCTCTCTATTTCTTTTATCTGTCTCTCGCGGTGGCTTTTGCGTTTGGCTTGGTTTCATTCACTTTTTGCAGGAGCCTTGTCTCCGCCTGCTCGAACTCATCTTGAAGCTGATGGATGCATCGTAGTTGAGGGGCCGTTTGGGGCGTGAAAAAAAAAGCAAAACATCCACAGCAGATGTTTCACTTTCACTATTTATTTTACTTTTTTTCACGCTCCAAACGGCTCCTGAATTATAAGATAAGATTATGGATATGATGAAACTTACGAGTTTTTTAATTAGGGAGTCAAAATTAGGAAAAAGTTAGTATGAGCTCGGGCTCATGAGAGTCTCGGCGCTGAGCCGAGATGATGTAAGCGGTTGGATTGAGATCCGACGATGTGCAGGGCAGGCAGTGATTCAAAGTCTGCCTGTGCTTCCTGTGTTAACAAGCGTGGAATCAAAATCTGACGGCCCCGACCGCCCGGGCTTATGGGCGTTGGTGAACCTGGGCTTAATTAATTAGTTCTACAGTAGTTAAAAATTTGTCAAATATGCACTACTCTATTGAGCTTTATTGTTGGCAATAATATTAAACTTAATAGAGTAATATAGCTCTATTATGCTTAATAGAGTAATAAGCTTTATTTTTGGCAACAGCTCTCTATTAAGCTGTGGTGTGCTTGTGGAGGTATTTTTTTTTCGTGTGGCTAAATGTGCTACTGGAGTCAAGAGATGATTCCATGAATTTCATAGCAATTCGTAATGGCAACCGACTCACAAACAAGACCAACAGCTGGATCCTATTATACTTGGGGGATAAGCTAGTCATGGTTGTCTCTTTCCACATAGGGTTCAGTTCTTGGCACATTATTTACAATCTCTTCAAAGGTCAAAGATTGAATTTGCTAGTGAAATTTCACCAGCCATCAATTGTAGGAATTTGATAGTGAATGCATTAGCGCGCAGACATTAAGGGATTTTGTAGATTGAGTGTACCAATTGTGTGAAAGTATGTGTGCTATTGTACTTTCGTGATTTAAAGCTTCACCAGCGGCTTTGAATTCTATTCTCCAAGGTGGAGAAAACTTAAACAGTTTTACAGGATCCTACTCCTATTGCAGTTGGTAACGAACTTAAGATCTTCTGAGCTGAGGCATAGTCCGAGAGGCCGAGTTGGCCGGGCCTGAAAAGCTAATTAAAATCTCTAAACTTCTTGACTTACATTTAAGAAAATTGATCACAGGCCAAAACACCATCCCACCATTTTAGATGCCACCAAACAAGAAAAACTTTTGTGGTGAGTCTGGTCACTTGTGACCATCAGCTCAGCTGGTTTTGGGAATTCCATGAGTGCACGGACGACACCCTGGTTGCCTGTGAGGTAAAATGTAGGATGACGCTGTCAGTCACCCAACTTGTGTCAACTGTCAGCCTGTGACCGGACTCTGACTATCCACGTTGTGCCTTCTCCAATTCTTTGAGTTTGACAACCGATCCAATTGCTTTGATGATTACAAAGTTGTGAACAGGTTTGCTGGACCAGTCAGCTTCAGTCGAATTTGAAGCAGGGCGGAAGGTAGCCTACTAGAGTCAAGTCCCAACAACTTGCAAAGGGTCTTCAACCTGTAGCCAACTGCTACCTCAAAGACCTCCGTTATTTCTTTTCACAAAAAGTATTGAGAATCTACAAGTGGGGGCAGAAATTTCTATATGATTGACTTCAGAATCAAAACAAATAGAGTGACACAAATTTTAATTAGCAGCAACAGTAACATTGTCATCATCAATCACCAAATCCCAACAATTTGGTGGGTGGTGTCCATGCCAGTATTCTTTTATTTTTCCCCTTTCGAAAAAAGCATTCTTTGGTTACATACATAAATTATGATACATTTCTGTTCTTTTCCTTGGCACAAGAGAAACTTGCCCTTTTCTTATCAACTCAATTAGGTATGTACCACCTAGCTTCGCTCTCTTCCACTGAGGAGAGGGAAGGCAAATTAAGCCTATACTCCGATTATACAGACCGTAGAGTGCAAAAATTTCTCAGAATCTACTGTATTGTTCAGTGTCCATCGATACAATCCACAGATTTCTTATCCCTACCCCTCTCCAAGAAGAATCAAGTGCAGCAACAACAGGGGTAGACCCCACAAATCAACTCCTCAACATTTTCTGGTACAAAACTGAACATTTTAGGAGATTGTCTATTACCAAATAAATGACTGATATATGTATATACAGTCAGGAGTTAGTTTTCCTCTGATTTATTTCTGTCAGCAATTTTTGTTGTTTTTTCTGATGTTTCCTCCACAATGAAAAGCCATTCAACTGCATCCACCACCTTCATTTAGCAGCCAGTCAACCATTATACATAATGCCATTTGCCTTCATATATTTTAATCATTTCCTGATAGAGCTCGATAGCAGCAGACAACATATAGACGCCCTTGCTTTCTATTCTAAAGATGCTCGTCTTGCTACAATCTATTTTATACCCAAGAAGAAGCGTTCAAATACTGCTTCAGCATGCAGGTAAGAAAGCTCAGTCAAATATATGATCATAATCAAATTTTTTATACCCAAGAAGAAAGATCAACTATTAGGCTTGCAATACTCTATAAAGCGGAGTGCTGGGTACTAAAGAGAAGTCATATAGATAAATTGAATGTAGCCGAAATGAGAATGCTAAGGTGAATGAGTGGGATAAATAGGAGAGATAGGATTAGAAATGAATATATTCATGAGAGTTTAGGAGTAACTTCTTTAGGGGGTAACTGTTGTTGTTTTAATTAATCTTCTTAATTTTACTCGCAAGTGTACGAATCGTGTTTGGAGTATAGTCGCACAATTCTTACGAGGTCGAACCCACAGGGACTTGTGTAGCGGAAATCTAATCGAATCCTAACTAAACCCTTGACTAAACTATGAAACTTGTAGAAATTGATTAACTAACTAACGACTAATTAAAATCAATTAACAGAATAAAAATCTGAACTTTATCAAATTAATAAAATACTAAGGCTTTGGAATCGACATGCAATAAATTATAGAGAACCCTAACCATTCAATTATTTATCATTCTCCAAATACTCGTAACAATCTAGAATCATATTCACGTTGTTACGGAAGATTTTACTTTAATGCACAATTACTCATACAAAAATCATGTCCTTCATGCTATTTAAATTAACAACTCAAATCACTAGATGTATCCACTTACGAGTAAATCACAACTAGTATCCAATTTGTTATTTAACCAATTAAAACAAGCATGCATTGACAATAGTAATTCCAAATCATAGCAAAAACATGATTAATGCTATATCTGAAAATAACTACGCAATTAATAACAGGAACGCATAAACATTATAGCATAATCCTAGGAGAAAAATATCAACTTTCATATATCATGCATTCTCTACAACTACTACAGCCTCATCCTAGCCTTAGCAACAAATCTAGCCACACATATCAACTAAAACAGAGGTAAAATGCATAATAAAATTCATTGGAATTAAAAGAATTAACTTACTTGACTTGAAGAAATAAATAAAAATGTCAACTTTGATCTTCCTTTGAATCAGCCACAAAGTGTCACTCCTTGCACTTGAATCTCCGGAATTACAATCGAAATTAAATTACACAGTTGGGAAATAAAAATCTAAAACTGAAATTAAAAATTGAAAAAGAACTAAAAACTTTGAACTGTGAAATGAGAATCTCGACTGGAAGCCTCGAGCAATTTACTGTTCATAATAGAGTCGTTACAGCCTCAACTCAACAAAACACTGAGATGAAAAATACAGAAAGAAAGTCAAAAAAATGAAAACTGAACTATAAACAAGAAAATCTGTCTGGTCGTCTTCTCTGTCGGCCCTACTGCTCTCGGTTCCCCTGTTTATATAGAACTGCCTCCAGTTCTTCTCCATTCCTAAATCAGAAATCTTTCCAAGCCAAACGAGTAGACCTTCTAAATCCGGCCATTCGCCCTTCGAATTGTTTCAAATCGAGTCCGATTGTGCAGCAAAAATATCATCTTTAATCCTCTCGAACAGAACCGAGGCACCCAAAAACTGTAACTTTCCCCTTTGAGCCAAAATCCGCCCCTCTTTGAATCTCAATTCAAATAGAAATAGGAACACTTACCATTTTGAACCGGAGTTGCAAATTATCATTTCCCAAATCAACTTTGTTTCACATGTATTTCCAAATCGAGACTTTCTAAAACAGAGGTTGCTCTGTTCTGTTTTTCTCCTCCTCAACTCGGCCTCCAACCTCGCCGTGAGCTCCGCCGCCGCCATCCATGTCGCCGGAACCCAGGGCATAGCCGCCGTCGCTCGATCTGCTCCTCGCCCATGATCGCTGTCCATCGCCTCTGTCGCTGTCGAGCTCCACCGGGACCCAGGAGCGCTCGAGCAGCTCCTCTGTTCTGAAGAACACCCGAGCTATCGCTCGGGTTTTCTTTTCTTTCCCCCTTTTTTTTTATTTTGTTTCAACGAACCGGCCCAACGAACCGGCTTTTCTCTCTTTTTCTTTTTTTTCTTTTGATCAAATAAAACCCGTTGTATCAAGCTCGTCCGCCGGATCAAATCTGAACATCCATCTTTTAATTCCGCGCCTGTCTTCTTCATCAGTGAACATCAACGGCTTAGATCTTCTCTGCACGTTATCTCAGCTTTTGGGTCGCTTTGGCACTTCAAAACCCGTCTATTGGCGTCAATTTGGCTGTTCTGCAGTCCGAACATTTGAACCTATACAAAATAAAATATGTCCCACATTAGACATGCCACATAATTCATAAAATAGTAGAACATATTGAAATTTGAGCCATTTAGAGAGCATTATTTAATTAATTCCTAATTACTAAACAAATGACTAAAATTCAATTTATTCCTTATTTTAATTAGAAAACATGACTAACAAATAGGTAAAAAGGCATATAAAAATGTGTATTTTTCATGCTTAACAAATACCCCCAAACCTAGATTTTGCTAGTCCTCAAGCAAAACACAAAAGAAAAATAATAAAACTACTCAAAAATAAATGCCACTGTCGTAGGTAACCATGATTGCATTTAGCGTATGCAACAAGCCTTTTAAACCCCCAGGTGTCCCTGGATGGACGAGTGAAGTCTCGTGAGGGTTTGCAGCCATGCTACCCACAAACATGTATTTATAAAATTAACCTTATTCTTTATCTAAATGAAAAAGAAGTCAACTAAACATTTCAAAACACAGAACCTATTATCCCTTCAAATACACATTGCAATACTTAAGAAAACTAACCACACGTACTTGCATTTATAATCAACTAGAATATAGAAGCGCTCAAGTAAGTGGTTTTATTCTACACCTTCATCTTGGAAATTTCTGCTCAATATGATATAGCATGATACTTTAAATAATAGAAAGTGTAGAACATTATAGCAATACACTCTAAATCTCTGTTTCACACAGATCCAGTGTTACCCATTAACCAAAAAACATCAGAATCTACATGGTCATCGTAATCTTTAGGTTCATGATAGCACAAATTCTTGCGCGCCTCCTTCGGGTCCAACATTCTAGATTTGAGAGAATAATACACCATAGACTTTTTTTTTTCATTAGGACTGTGTAAGGCCTGACTTCAAGATGCTTAGGTTTAGCAATGACTCAGGCCAATGACTCCCAGCCAGTTGGCTTAGGGCATTAGGTTTTAAGATGGACCGCTTCGGACCTGAGCATCAGCCTAAGTTAATCCTATAATAGTCAAGCAGCCCTTTTCTTTACTTTCGTTTCTATTTTTTTTTCAGCATATATATTTTCAAGCATCTTATTCTGTCCAGGCTGTATTATACTCTCAACCTATTTCCGGTTCCAAGCCCTTGCCATTGCCAAATAAATGGTCTATCATGATCTTTTAAGCTCAACAGATAACCACACATCATCCAATGACTCTGAGTAAAGACATCCCACTGAAGATTAGTATTCAACAAATCTCTAGAAGGTATTACTTTATGTAACTGGTGTGTGTGAGTGAGTTTTATTAGCTCAAGCACTTGATCCAAGAGGATTGTAACAGAATGCTATTTTTCAGTTAAGTGTCTCTATCCTCCAGTATACTTACTCACACTTCCAATGTAAATTAATCTCTTAAAAATTGAAGTATGCATCACGAAGGGATAAACTACCAAAACCTATAAAAATACTAACAAACAACCTAAAAACTACAAAAAAAATTTTAAAAATTTTTGTTTTTAATTTTTTAAAATTTTTTAATTAATTTTTTTTTACAAAATTTAAAACAAGCAAGAAAATAACTAAGATATCCTAAACAAATATCTTCCTATACCCCCAAACCTGCATGAAACATTGTCCTCAATGTAAAAAGATATGAAATGAGTACTGAGGAAAATAAATAGACGAGGGAAGGAAAGATAGTACCTGCACTCCACTGAAACGCTATAGTATCTATCAAAATGAAAAGAACAAGTGAAGCACAAGAATAGCATGAGGAAAAATAAGCACAAAAATAAAAATTCTAAAAACTTGGGTTGCCTCCCAGTAGCGCTAAGTTTAACGTCTTCAGCCAGACACAGCTATTAATCTTTAATCATGATAACTCGGGTCTCCCAGACTCATTTCATCAATTTGAGGTTGCTGCAATTCCAAGAATGGTTTAAGACGATGACCATTAACATTGAATATATCACCATTCTTGGGGTTTTCTATTTCAACTGCTCCATGAGAATAAACAACACGAACTATAAAAGGTCCTGTCCATTGAGACTTCAATTTACCCAGAAACATATGTAAGCGAGAATTGTATAAAAGAACTTTCTGCCCCGATGTAAAAGATTTTCGCAGAATATTTTGATCACGAACCTTTTTCATACGATCCTTGTATGATTTTGCACACTCATAAGCATCATTACGAAGCTCATCTAACTCATTCAACTGCAATTTCCTTTGAATTCCTGCTCTATTTAAATCAAAATTGAGGTGCTTAATTGCCCAATAAGCTTTATGCTCAATTTCAACAGGAAGATGACAAGCTTTCTCGTAAACAATACGGTATGGAGACATTCCAATGGGAGTTTTAAATGCAGTACGGTAAGCCCACAAAGCATCGGTGAGTCTCAGTGACCAATCTTTGCGATTAGGATTGACTATCTTTTCTAAAATATGCTTAATCTCCCTTTTAGAAATCTCAACTTGACCGCTTGTCTGGGGATGGTATGGGGTAGCAATTTTGTGAGTTATGCCATATTTCTTCATTAACTGTTCAAAAACCTTATTACAGAAATGTTTTCCCCCATCACTTATGATAGCACGAGGAGAACCAAAACGTGCAAAAATATGGTCTTTTAAGAATTGGACCACCACTTTGTGGTCATTGGTTTTGCATGCTACGGCCTCTACCCATTTAGAGACATAATCTACCCCCACAAGGATATAAAGATTGCCAAAAGAGTTAGGAAAAGGTCCCATGAAGTCAATACCCCATACATCAAAAAGGTCTATAATAAGGATTGGGGTTAAAGGCATCATGTTACGACGTGAAAGTTCTCCTAACTTCTGACATCTTTCACATGCTGAACAATAAGCATGACAGTCTTTAAAAATAGTAGGCCAATAAAATCCACACTGCAAAATCTTTGCAGCAGTCTTTTTAGAACTAAAATGGCCCCCACATGCTTGATCATGACAAAAAGAAATGATGCTTTGTTGATCATGTTCAGGAATACATCTCCTAATAATCTGATCGGGACAATACTTGAACAAGTATGGATCATCCCAAAAGAAATACTTAACCCTGGATAAAAATTTGGACCTATCTTAGGAAGACCAATGAGATGGAATTTGTTCAGTTACCAGATAATTAACTATGTCAGCAAACCAAGGCAACTGGGACACTGCAAGTAATTGCTCATCGGGAAAAGATTCAGTTATAGGCAATGATTTATTAATAAAATCAACTATCAACCTAGATAAGTGGTCGGCTACAACATTTTCGGAACTTTTTTTATCCCGAATTTCAATATCAAATTCTTGTAGCAATAATATCCATCAGAGAAGACGAGGTTTAGCATCTTTTTTAGATAAAAGATACTTCAATGCAGCATGATCCGAATAGATATAGACCTTCGATCCTAATAAATAAGACCGAAACTTATCTAGAGCAAAGACTACTGCCAGTGATCTATATATGAAATATGCATTTTATTATCTCTTAAACTTATATTTATGCTAGTGTTTGTTTAGAATTATTGCTACTTTAATATAGTTTTTGGTTTTTGTAGGAAACAAGAGTAAAACGCAGAAATGGGATGAAACGCGACTCTAATGATTGAATATTCATAACTTCGATTGCATATCTCTGATGGGACTGATTTAAGCTTCATGTTAAAGTTTACTAAGTCAGCTTTCCAACGCCACTGACTGTTCGCAATTCGGAGTTCTGAGCAAAAAGTTATGATCATTTGAAATATCGCACGCGAAAGAGACACGATTAAAGAGAAAAACCGTCAAGATGATTTTGGATGGATGAGATCGATACGACGGGTTTTATTTGATTAAAAGAAAAAAAAAAGAAAAAAAAGGATTAAACCAGTCCGGTTCAGTAAAAGAAAAAGAAAAAAAAATAAAAACAAAACCGGCCGTTCGTCCAGAACAGAGGCGCTCGAGCTTCTGCTCGAGCGCCGGTGGAGAGGCCGGCGAGACCGCGGCGGCGGGTCTCGACGGCGAGGCTGAGCAGGGCCGGTGAACGGAGACCGACAAGGTTCGCGCCGATGGGCGGCGACGATTACGACGGTCGGACGACGGAGGTTGGGTTCGGACGAAGGCGACGACGGAGGAAACGAGCCGTGCTCAAATCGGGAAAGCAAAACAGAGAATCGTGCCGGAATTGGAAAGCTTCGATTTGGACTCCTTCCTTGATTAGGAATTGACTAAGGATCGGATTTGGAAGCTAGAATCGCCTATAAAAACAGAGAGCTGAACAGAGATATTTTCCGCCGGAAAGCAGGGGCTTTCCGGCGTGGTTTTGGCTGGAAGGGAGAAGGCCGGAGGGGAGAAGGAGGAGAAAAGGGAAGAGAAAGGAGAGGTTTTGGGTTGAATTGCGAAGGTACTACAGTAAATCCGATTTGCTACAGTACCCGTGCCCGTTGGAGAAGACGATGAACAGTGTTCTGTGAACAGTGTTTTGCTACAGTGCCTGTGAATAGTGTTTTTCGGTGAACAGTGCAAAACGACTCCATCGAATCAACAGCGTTCTCCTTGTCCGATGGCCGGCTAAATCCTTGTCCAAGGCGTAGATGAAACCCGAGTAAATTGGTTGTATCGTTTTCTTTCATCTTAATCTTAATTTACCTTGATTGGTGTATGAATCTTATTATAGAATCACTGTTAATTTATTGAGGTTTATTCTATGTGCTCGAGAGAGGCTAGAGTGAATTCTTGTTAATTTCAATCCGTGGAATATTTGCGTGTCCGAGAGGAACGTAAGTAGACTAAGGTGTTATAAAGGAATAAGATTTCATTGGTTTATGGTCGAGAGAGATAGATCACAGTTCCATATTTTAATTGCTTATGTGTTACGTCCGAGAGGAGAACACTATATTTTGAATTGACAAGTATATGTCCGAGAGGAATATACTAGCCAATCAGGAATTTATTCAACAGAGAGAGACGATAAGCTGGTTTATTGTGTGGTGGATTCGAAGTCTTGGCACTTCTCCATATTAGTTAAAATCCATTTTAAAGTAGTTAAATTTTATTGCTTTCTCTAGATTAATTAAAACAGAATTTGCTTTCATTTGAATTTGGTAAAATATTAGTCCGTCCCTGAGGTTCGACAACCCTTTAATACTCACTGTAGTACAATTGCCTTGTGCACTTGCAAGGGTTTTATATTTAAACGATCAACTTTTTGGCAACTCTTTTTCAGTTGTAGAATAATTAAGTTGAGCATCATTCAATGTTTTACTGCCATAGTAAATCACATGGGGAAGTTTATTAATTCGCTGCCCCAACACAGCACCAATAGCATAATCAGAGGCATCGCATATTATCTCGAAAGGTAGGCTCCAATCAGGCGGCCGAATAATAGGTGCGGATGTTAACTCTGATTTGAGTTTCTGAAAGGCATTATTGCAAGCATCATCAAAGACAAATGGTGTATCTTTTGCAAGAAGATTACACAAAGGTCTTGAAATTTTACTAAAGTCTTTAATGAATCTTCTGTAAAATCCAGCATGGCCTAAAAATGATCTGATTTCTTTCACAGTTCGTGGTGGTGGAAGATGTGAAATCAAATCAATTTTAGCTTTATCAACTTCAATGCCTTTATTAGATATAATATGCCCAAGAACAATTCCTTTTTGAACCATAAAATGACATTTCTCCCAGTTAAGTACGTACCAGATTCTTCTCTTTACACCGCACTAGCACTAAAGATAGGTGGTGTAGACATTTATCAAAATTAGACCCAAAGACAGAAAAATCGTCCATGAATACCTCTAAAAATCGCTCTACCATATCAGAGAAAATGCTCAACATACACCTTTGAAAGGTAGCAGGTGCATTGCATAGCCCAAAGGGCATGCGACGGTAGGCAAAGGTACCAAAAGGACACGTGAAAGTGGTCTTTTCTTGGTCTTCAGGGGCTATGGGAATTTGG
Organism: Houttuynia cordata; assembly: GCA_039654745.1. Classification (NCBI taxonomy): domain Eukaryota; kingdom Viridiplantae; phylum Streptophyta; class Magnoliopsida; order Piperales; family Saururaceae; genus Houttuynia; species Houttuynia cordata. The sequence goes on along the minus strand of CM077502.1, from coordinate 58,290,354 downwards.
TTATAACCAGAATAACCATCAAGAAAACAATAATATTCATGTCCTGCTAACCTTTCCAGCATTTGGTCAATGAAAGGAAGGAGAAAATGATCTTTTCTTGTCAAAGCATTCAACTTCCTATAATCAATACAGACACGCCAACCCATTTGAACTCGAGTTGGTACTAATTCATCAGCATCGTTTTTCACAACAGTTATGCCAGACTTTTTCGGTACAACTTGAACAGGACTTACCCATTTACTATCAGAGATTGGGTAGATAACTCCTACATCTAAAAGCTTAAGGATTTCAGCTCGAACAACTTCTTGCATTACAGGGTTAAGACGCCTTTGGGATTCACGAGAAGGCTTGGCGTCATCCTCCAAATGAATTCTATGCATAACAACAGAGGGACTGATGCCTTTAATATCTGCAATGGTCCACCCTATGGCTTCTTTGTGCTTTACAAGAACATCAAGTAATTTACGCTCTTGAGCCACATCTAGGTCAGATGCAATAATGACATGTAAGGATTCAGCAGGACCTAAATAAGCATATTTCAGAGTATCAGGTAATGGTTTCAGGACTAATTTAGGTGGCTCAACACTAGATGGAATTACTGGTGATGATGATAAGGCAAGAGGCTCCACTTTTGGTTGCCACCGTTCAGTACTCATCAGAGGTACAGACTCAAGCAATGAGTTTACTTGTTCAATTGACTGATCGATATCAAATTCACAACCAAAATGTGTTAAGCATGCCTCTAAGGGATCTTGGGAATGTGTTTGAAGAAATGTTTCATGGACAAGTGTTTCAATCAGGTTTATTTCATTCACATCATCCATGTCAGGTGGTTATTTACTGATGTCAAAAATGTTCAATTACACCTTCGTATTCCCAAAAGAAATTTGCATCACTCCATTTCTGCAATTAATGATAGCATTCGAGGTAGCTAGAAATGGACGACCCAAAATGACAGGTATTTGCCCACTTATGTTCGGAACAAGTTGAGTATCAAGGACAACAAAGTCCACAGGGAAATAAAATGTATCAACCTTAATCAAAACATCCTTAACAACACCTCGAGGAATTTTAACCGAACGGGCAGCTAATTGAAGTGTCATTGTCGTGGGTTTTAGCTCTCCCAGACCTAATTGCACATACACAGAGTAGGGCAATAAATTCACACTTGCCCCCAGATCTAACAACGCTCGCTCAATTTGATGTTTCCCTATCATGCATGAAATTGTGGGACAGCCAGGGTCCTTATATTTGATAGGAAATTTACATTGAATGACAGAGCTGACTTGTTCTGCTAGGAATGCCTTTTTAGGAACATTATTTTTCTTTTTGACTGAGACTAGATCTTTCAAAAATTTTGCATATGAAGGCACTTGTTGAATTGCATCTAGAAAAGGAATGTTTATTTGCACTTGTTTAAACACTTCTAGAATATCTCCATATTGTGCACCTTTTTTAGGATTGACTAGTCTTTGCGGATAAGGTGCCCTAGGTACAAAATTCAACAGTTGGAGAAGAATTAATTTCTTTAGTCTCTATTTCAGTCTTAGTGTTCTCACTTTCTTTTTCAGACATTTCAATTTTATTATCAATTTGCTTTCCAGACCTAAGGGTAATAACGGATTGAACATGTTCCTCATTCTGTGAAGAATTGGAGCTACTACCAATGGAGAATTGGTCCTTCTGGTTAGGCACAGGTTGACTAGGGAATCTCCCTCTCTCTCTTTCTGCTAATTGAGTAGCCAATTGACCAACTTGAGTCTCTAACTTAGTAATTGCTTGAGTATTCATGTGTGTAGAGTTCTTCATCTCAAGCATAGCTTGGTTAGTTGACTGAATAACTTGGCTTGTAGATTGGATGAAAGATTTGAGAGTGTCCTCTAACGAGGATTGTTTTTGTGTAAGACTCTGAAATTGAGTGACAGGTTGTTGATAGTGGGTAGGAGGTTGAGAAAAAGCTGGATAAGGTGGGTTGCTCTGCCTAAACTGATTATGCATTGGTTGCATAGGCTGCCCACCTACATTCATAGGTGGTTAACTTTGTCTCCAGGAGAAATTTGGATGATTTCTCCAACCTGAATTGTAGGTTTCAGAGAAAGGATTGTCTGCCGGCTTCCCATAATTGTTTAGAACATTGACTTGTTCTGCATAACACTCTGGATAAGTATTCATAGAAGGGCAGTTTAGAGATGTATGCATCGGGCTAGCACACACAGAGCATGCTTCATTCATGTTGAGGGCATTGATGCTTCGGTTCAAACTCAGGGCATCTATTTTCTTGGTTAACGCATCAAGTTTGACCTTAACATCTACGTCCTCTTTAATCTCGTAGAGACCTCCCTTCTTAGGAGCTTGATGTTGTCTCTCCCTATGACCTGCAAAATCCCACTGTTGGGACCTTTCAGCTAATCGCTCTAAGAAGTTATAAGCTGCTTCACTTCCTAAGTCTAAGAAAGCACCATTCACCACCATTCATTGATTCAATCATATTGCGGTGTGTTTGAGTTAAGCCATTGTAAAAGTGTTGTATTAACCTCCATGTTTCAAACCCATGATGTGGACATTTTAGTAAAAGGTCTTTAAATCTTTCCCAACTCTCATAAAATTTTTCATTTTCATCTTCCATGAAGTCAGTGATATCTCTCTTTAATTCATTAGTTTTGGCCATTGGGAAGAATTTGGACAAGAATTTGCTCACCAACATATCCCATGTTATGACAGAGTCAGCGGGAAGAGAATTTAACCATGCCTTGGCCTTGTCCTTCAAAGAGAAGGGGAAAAGGCGCAGACGAACAGACTCATTAGAGAAGTCTGTGAACCTAAAAGTTGCACAAATTTCTAGAAAATCCTTTACATACATGTAAGGATCCTCTCTGTTAAGACCATGATAATTGGGCAACAGTTGAATTATCTGAGGTTTTAGTTCAAAATGTTTTGCAGAGGTTGCAGGCAACACTATGCAAGATGGAGGGTTGATTGTGATTGGAGAAAATAACTCCCTCAGAGATTTCTCAAGTTGATCTTCCATTTTGAATGAAAGATCAATTTTAGTTTCACTATTCTCTAAAGGATAGAATTATTGCTAACCAGACGCTGTGTGTGATCACGTGTCCACGTGGTCATCCACCGTCAATCAACTCTCACGTGTTTAAAATTTTTAATTTTTAATTTTTTAAATTTTTTTGATTTTTTTTACCTAAAATTAACTGCAAGGGTAAAATTAGTCTTAGAATTTGATTTCCTACAAGTCCCCGGCAGCGGCGCCAAAAACTTGTTGTTTTAATTAATATTCTTAATTTTACTCGCAAGTGTACGAATCGTGTTTGGAGTATAGTCGCACAATTCTTACGAGGTCGAACCCACAGGGACTTGTGTAGCGGAAATCTAATCGAATCCTAACTAAACCCTTGACTAAACTATGAAACTTGTAGAAATTGATTAACTAACTAACGACTAATTAAAATCAATTAACAGAATAAAAATCTGAACTTTATCAAATTAATAAAATACTAAGGCTTTGGAATCGACATGCAATAAATTATAGAGAACCCTAACCATTCAATTATTTATCATTCTCCAAATACTCGTAACAATCTAGAATCCTATTCACGTTGTTACGGAAGATTTTACTTTAATGCACAATTACTCATACAAAAATCACGTCCTTCATGCTATTTAAATTAACAACTCAAATCACTAGATGTATCCACTTACGAGTAAATCACAACTAGTATCCGATTTGTTATTTAACCAATTAAAACAAGCATGCATTGACAATAGTAATTCCAAATCATAGCAAAAACATGATTAATGCTATATCTGAAAATAACTACGCAATTAATAACAGGAACGCATAAACATTATAGCATAATCCTAGGAGAAAAATATCAACTTTCATATATCATGCATTCTCTACAACTACTACAGCCTCATCCTAGCCTTAGCAACAAATCTAGCCACACATATCAACTAAAACAGAGGTAAAATGCATAATAAAATTCATTGGAATTAAAAGAATTAACTTACTTGACTTGAAGAAATAAATAAAAATGTCAACTTTGATCTTCCTTTGAATCAGCCACAAAGTGTCACTCCTTGCACTTGAATCTCCGGAATTACAATCGAAATTAAATTACACAGTTGGGAAATAAAAATCTAAAACTGAAATTAAAAATTGAAAAAGAACTAAAAACTTTGAACTGTGAAATGAGAATCTCGACTGGAAGCCTCGAGCAATTTACTGTTCATAATAGAGTCGTTACAGCCTCAACTCAACAAAACACTGAGATGAAAAATACAGAAAGAAAGTCAAAAAAATGAAAACTGAACTATAAACAAGAAAATCTGTCTGGTCGTCTTCTCTGTCGGCCCTACTGCTCTCGGTTCCCCTGTTTATATAGAACTGCCTCCAGTTCTTCTCCATTCCTAAATCAGAAATCTTTCCAAGCCAAACGAGTAGACCTTCTAAATCCGGCCATTCGCCCTTCGAATTGTTTCAAATCGAGTCCGATTGTGCAGTAAAAATATCATCTTTAATCCTCTCGAACAGAACCGAGGCACCCAAAAACTGTAACTTTCCCCTTTGAGCCAAAATCCGCCCCTCTTTGAATCTCAATTCAAATAGAAATAGGAACACTTACCATTTTGAACCGGAGTTGCAAATTATCATTTCCCAAATCAACTTTGTTTCACATGTATTTCCAAATCGAGACTTTCTAAAACAGAGGTTGCTCTGTTCTGTTTTTCTCCTCCTCAACTCGGCCTCCAACCTCGCCGTGAGCTCCGCCGCCGCCATCCATGTCGCCGGAACCCAGGGCATAGCCGCCATCGCTCGATCTGCTCCTCGCACATGATCGCTGTCCATCGCCTCTGTCGCTGTCGAGCTCCACCGGGACCCAGGAGCGCTCGAGCAGCTCCTCTGTTCTGAAGAACACCCGAGCTATCGCTCGGGTTTTCTTTTCTTTCCCCTTTTTTTTTATTTTGTTTCGGTGAACCGGCCCAACGAACCGGCTTTTCTCTCTTTTTCTTTTTTTTTCTTTTGATCAAATAAAACCCGTTGTATCAAGCTCATTCGCCGGATCAAATCTGAACGTCCATCTTTTAATTCCGCGCCTGTCTTCTTCATCAGTGAACATCAACGGCTTAGATCTTCTCTGCACGTTATCTCAGCTTTTGGGTCACTTTGGCACTTCAAAACCCGTCTATTGGAGTCAATTTGGCTGTTCTGCAGTCCGAACATTTGAACCTATACAAAATAAAATATGTCCCACATTAGACATGCCACATAATTCATAAAATTGTAGAACATATTGAAATTTAAGCCATTTAGAGAGCATTATTTAATTAATTCCTAATTACTAAACAAATGACTAAAATTCACTTTATTCCTTATTTTAATTAGAAAACATGACTAACAAATAGGTAAAAAGGCATATAAAAATGTGTATTTTTCATGCTTAACAGTAACTCCTTTAGGGGAGAAGTTGAGGAAATGTAGGGTGTGTTAGGGGGTATAACTCCTTTAGGGCATATGCAAAGAAGACCAATAGATGCCCCTGTGAGAAGATTAGAAAGGATGCATGTAAATGATGCCAAAAGAGGGAGAGGAAGACCTAAGAGAACTTGGATGGACTTAATAAAAAAGGACTTTATTATCCCTTACAAAAGAAGTAGTCCAAAACAGGCCAGAATGGAGGAGTAAGATCCTTGTCACCGACTCCAAATAGTTGAGAAAATGTGCTACTTGATTATGATTATGATTATGATTATGATTATGATTATAATTATGATTATGAGTTACACATTAGCAACATCATCTAGGAAAGTTCCATACACGCTTTATGACTAATATAACTAAATATAACTTTTTGTATTATTTAAATAGTTGCAAAATAGAAGACCACACACATCTACCTGTTCATTAACTAAAATAAACGCGTATATATGAAATCAAACCTTTCATCATCTGATATAACGTCATCAGTTAAAATGTGCTGTATTGATATGATTCTAGCGCACATACTGACCAATCATTACAGCACTCAGGAGGGGGTCCAGAACACATTAAAAGTCTAAAGAAGGTTGTCAACAGACCAGTCCCTGCATACAATCAAATTAGATAGCTAAGCCAGGTGACATTACTAGTAGCATCAATAGCTTGGATCACCTGTCTCAATATTAAAGCATTGCAACAGCATAAAACTTTCATAACTCAATACAACTTTGTCAACTTACATAGATTTTTGAAAGATGCAAAAAAACAGCCGAAGCCAGTATTCCACATTTTATCCCGCACCTGTCTAGAATCCTAACTTTTCCATACCCACTACCATCCCAGAAAAACTAATATGCACAATGGAATTGAGACATTGGATTAGACTTATCAGTGGCATTTATCAAACTAGTTTTTAAGTAAGGATGACAGCATCATTTTTTTGGAAGTTCTCCTGTTATCAATGATCAACAATCCGTAAACTCATCCTGTATTAATACTACCATAGTGCAAAGTAATGGCCGTAAGCATAATCTGACTCATCAGATTTTTTAGTTAAAATTGAAAAAAAACTAAACCAAATAGTAAACATTTAAAGAGCACTTTGCCGTTTGTAGCTCTCTGGTAATTTTCTGACTCCCACGGTTTGAGAAAGTAAAATGTATACCACAGACTTAAAATACATCATTAAAAACATAACAAAAAACTTTTTAAACTATAGGACTTACTTCATCCCTCATCAGTCTACAAGATAGAGTTCAGGAATAAATTCCTTTTTCCCAATGGTTTGCCAAGAGAAATAATCGGCATCAAATGCTTCTGTTAAATGAAGGAAAAGCCCAAAAAGTTCATGGTAGAAATAAATATCAAGTGTTGTACTGTGCATATTACTAACTTGACACTGCAATTCTTACACACTTACCTTACACACCATAGGCTCCTCATAACCAATTGCGAGGATAAATCCGTATCATTTGCAAGAAAAATGCAATTTCTGGTACAAAGCCTGGAAAGCAAGGGGATGTAGCAAGCACAGCCTTTAGAGGAGTATGAAGAACAGCACTCCGACAATAAAATGCACCAGCTCACCTATCAGAAAAACTTCAAAACTGATTTTTCCAAGAACAACTTTTAGCTCTTGGTACATGCAGCTCCACTTCAACTCCAGTTAGCCACTATTTGGAGCCCCCTTTGCATCACAGCTACTGAAATAGATGTGCAATGCAGATATGTCTCATTTACTGGAGAGCAGTACAATGGAAACCTACTTTCATAAGTAGTCTTGCTTTCTCATCAAGAAGGGAGATTTCATCCTTCAGCTAGATAGGAATAATAATTATACTTATCACCATAAATAAGTTGGAAATTTTCTGCATAATTGTGCTGCAGCATGTGATTTCAAGAGCTTGATCAAAGTCAAAATAAAGTTAATTTTGTGCTGGAGCATATCAGAAGACTCTAAGCTATTTATCAAAAGCTTGATATATGAGCTACCTTTTGTTTGAAACATCGTTTTTCTGCGATGGTCGAAAGTACTTTTATAACCTCCGAATCTTTCACATTTGAGCAGAGATGGTTCAAGATGGTAGATGCCATCCCTACATCAAAAGCAACACCTTTGACTTCCATTTGTTTCAGCAAGTGTACTACTTCCTCTTTCTCGCCCTTACTGCTAAGCCCTTTTAATAAGCAATCATACACAACAACATCTGGGGCAAGCCCCTCTGTGACCATTTTCTCAAATATTTTTTTGGCTTCATCAAACTGACCCATTTTAGAGAAATGGTTTATCAATATAGAATATGTTATTTTGTCAGGATCCAAGCCTCTCTGATTCATTTCTACCAGCAACTCTTTTGTGGTTTTACTGTCTCCAAGATCACATGCCCCATCAATTAGGGCATTATAAGATATTATGTCAGGAAGACATCCGGATGCCTTCATTTCTTGGAATAGACTAAGCGCCTGACCCAAATGACGTCTTTTGCACAAGGAAACCAACAAAGTGTTGTAATCGACCAAACAAGGATTAACTCCACAGATTTTCATTTCAGACAAAAGGCGCTCTGCTTCATCTGGTATTTTCATTTTGCACATTCCATCAATCATTATACTATAAGTATAACCATTTGGCTTGAAACCTACATTGATCAGTTCTTGGTAAAGTTCCATAGCCATTTCAACATTATGTATCTTCAAAGAACCATCAATTAGAATGTTGTAAGTCACCAAGTTCTCAGGGATAGCATTCTCAATCATCTTCTGCCGAAGCTCTATGGCATCATTTAGATGGCCTTCCCTGCAGAGCCCCTGCATCAATGTGTTATAAATCATCACATCAGGTTTAACATTACACTCCCCGTTAATCATTGCATTAAGAATTTCAATGGCCTTATCTATCTGTTGCGTGCCACAAAGACCCTGTACCAAAGTATTGTACGTGATCACATCTGGATTTTTCCCTCGCTCAACCATCTTGCTCATCAAATTTAAAGCATCATCGGTTAGACCTTGCCCACATAACCCATTAATCAATATATTATAAGTCACGATGCTTGGTTCTTCACCCTTGTCTATCATCACACGAAAAAGACTCAAAGCATGATCGATTTTACCACCTTTACAAAGACCATCGATCAAACTGGAATATGTAAAAACATTAGGGTGGAGTCCATGCTCTTTCATTTTGTCAAACATCTGCACGGCATCCTCCAAATGTCCCATCTTGCAGAGGCCGTTAATTAAAAAATTATAAGTAATAACATTTGGTAAAACGCCCTTCTCTAGCATCTCCCGGAGGAGCTCAAGCGCCTGATCAACCATTCCTTTGCCACAAAAACCACTTATTAAGGCACTATATGTGACAACATCTACACTGAGGTCTTTTTGATGCATCTCAATTAACAAGCTCATGGCCTCATCGATCCTCCCATCCTTGCACAAGTAATTCATAAGTATGGTGTAAGTAACCACATCAGGCTCACAGCCAGCATTCTGCATATCGGTTAGTAGTCTCATTGCATCCTCAAATCTCTTCACTTTACACAATCCACTAACAATTGTATTATAAGTACAGGTGTCCGGCGCGATTCCAGCCTTCATAATTAATTTCAAAAGTCCTTTAGCCTCCAAAAGCTTGTTTTCATAGCAAAATCCCTTTACAACAAGATTAAACACATAGAGACCACAGTCAAAACCAGACTTCAAGACAAGACCCACAATCCCAAGCGCAAACTGCGAATTCTGAGTATGAAACAAGCAATCAATCAATGAAGTCAAAGTGCGAAAGTTTGGTGGAATGTTCGCAATCCCCATATACCTATAAGCAGTCAAAGCTAGACCATACTCTTTAGACTTCGCGAACGCATGAACGAGGAAATTAGAGGTGGCAGCCGACGGGCAAGCGCCGGAGTCGATCGCCCGACTGAAGAGATTGACTGCTTCCAAGAACCGGCAATTGGGTTTCTCGCAGAGCGACCGCAGGTGGAGCTCAAGGTCTGATTTCGTTCCATGGGAATCCAATCCCAACTGGCTGCCCCCCGAAACCGAAGAGTAGGAAAGAGGTCTGCAAAGGAGGCGGAGCACATTAAGGCCGAAAATGGGCAGGTTTTGGTTCTTTCTCATTGTATGGGGAACTAGTGTCTAACGAGCTGGTTTTGTGGTCAGGTTTGGAAAGAAGAAGAAGAGGGAATCACCTGGGAGAGATAATCTCGTCGGTAATTTTCCGGAAAGGTCCACGCTTTTCGCCGGCCACCGGCATGCGGCTGGCTGCTCGGTGGAGACAGAGCGGGGACTGGTGATGGCGGCGATTCGAGACGAGGCTGCAATGATAGTGAAGGGTATTTGTGGGAATAAATTTTGAGCCAGTGTTAGACAACGTGTGTGATATAAAACGTGTCGGAAACGTGTGCAAGGGTGAAAACGTTGGATCGTGTGGGCCCACGTTCTAAACACGACGTTCTGTACAGCACGTTCATTGACGTTCTTCTAAACACGACGTTATGAGGAGGTTTTTACGAATACGAGATACCGTGTGCTCTGACGGCAGCAGCTACGTAGGTGGATTTTAGAATAATTTATCTTCTTCGTGAAAATCTCCTCTAAAATAATTTAACTTTTTGTTCGTTGATTTTTCTCAATGGTATCTTTTATAATTTTATAAAAAAGACAAGGATAAATAATATTCCCTCCGTTCCAAAATTGTCACGCCTCGAAATCCCATACCTCGATTGGATTATAAAAGCCAACAAATATATATTTCGAGATAGAGATCCGGACACGCGACCGAACAGTTGATCTTACCATAAATTATAATCATCTCAAAAGGAACGTGTAACCAGTTATGCCCGCAGTCAGTGTAATATAATAGTAGACATTATTAAATAATATGAAATAAATTTCTTAATTTTTAATCCAGTAATAATCCTTTAAGGAAACAAATAAAATAAACCAATGAGCCTATGGCACACAACGGCCAATAATGTCAAAATCATCAAATAAATAAAGCAAATAACTAAGTAAACGTCTGATCTCTTCATGGCTCCTCAAACCGCATTTTCTCTATTGCAACTTCCTGAACTCGGCTTTTTTTGCGCCTACATCAGAGGATGCATGAGTATTTCATAGAAACACTCAGTAGGATGTAAAAACCCACTGGATTAAAAAAAGTAGTATGAAGAGATATAAGGACAACAAAGGGTTCTGGATATTCCATAACATCTGGACTGAACCAAGGTCTATACACCTGAAAGGTTAGCCAACAACAATTCCAACTAGCAAGTATAGGAAAAACATCAATAAGGCTCCAACCAAACATATGAGTAAGGAGAGTATAATGATCTATACATGAAATATGTATTTTATTATCTCCTAAACTTATGATTATGCTAGTTTTGATTAGAATAACTACTACTTTAATATAGTTTTTTGTTTTTGTAGGAAACAAGAGTAATACACATAAATGAGGAGAAAAGTAACTCAAATGGTTAAATCATCATAACTTCGTGTACAAATGTCGGATTGGACTGATTTAAGTCTAATGTTAAAGTTCAAGAAGTCAGCTTTCCAACGCCACCAACCACGTACAATTCGGAGTTCGGGACAGAAAGTTATAGACATTTGAATTTTATGAACAGTAACTACGATCGATCGGCTATCAATGCGATCGATCGCAAGAGCCGTAAAAGCAGTGTATTAAAGGAAACGATCGATCGGACTCAAAACGATCGATCATATCTACTGAAATTTTTCAATCGCCGAAGACAGTAACTACGATTGATTGGTATCATACGGCATCGATCGGCAAAGCGATCGATCGGAGAAAAATAACGAAGGAATTGCGATCGATCGGATAGCGAACGATCGTCAATACGGAGCGATCGATCGCCGTATGCGGAAAACCGAAATAAGACCTATTTCGACTTAGATTTGGAAGGGGACTTCGTGGTTTCTCTTCAAACTTATAAATAGGCCTTATGGGAGAACATTTTGGGCACCACATATTCAACCCTTGGAGAATCTAGAGCTAAATTGGAGGCTAAAGCAAAGGAGAGAAGGAGATGAAGAACACGATGGTGATTTCTCTTTCGATGCGAGGCTAAACACCTTTCCAAGGCGTAGATGAAGCCTAATAATCTGGTAGTGTAGTTTCTTTTCTTTCATCTTATGTTTTTACTCTAGTTGGTGTATGGATTTTATTGTGTAATCACCGTTAATTCAATAAAGGTTTGTTCTTTGTACTCGAGAGAGACAAGAGTGAATTCTTATGAGTTTCAATCCGAAGAATACTTGCGTATCCGAGAGGAACGTAAGTAGACTAAGGTGTTATATATCAATAAAATTTCATTGGTTTATACTCGAGAGAGATAGATCACAATTTCATGTTTTAATTATTTTATGTGTTACATCCGAGAGGAGAGCACTATATATTTGAGTTGACAAGTGTATGTCCGAGAGGAATATGCTAGCCAATTGGAAATCTTTATTCAAAAGAAAGAGAGAAACGATACATTAATTTATTGTGGTGGATTCAAAGCCTTGGTCTTCTCTATATTAATTAATTCTCACTTAGTTTAGTAAAAGTTCATTGTTTTCTTAGTCTAGAATCAACACTGCTGCTTTTTTTTGAATTTTGTAAAATATTAATCCGTTCCTGAGGTTCGATAACCCTTTAATACTCACCGTAGTACAATTGCCTTGTGCACTTGCAAGGGTTTTATATTTTAAACGATCATATAACAATTATATCAAAGGCTCCAGACATTTATAGTAAAAGGAGTTATAATTTCTGCTCGTTGAACTGGTCGTTCGCAAGTGACTAAAATAATATACCATAACCACCCTAGGGGTCCTCTCATTGGAACCCTGCCATGCGTCTAGGATGCTGGCCCCACTAGTGCTTACGGACACGATGGGTGATCGTTTAAATATAAAACCCTTGCAAGTGCACAAGGCAATTGTACTATAGTGAGTATTGAAAGGGTTATCGAACCTCAGGAACGGATTAATATTTTACAAAATTCAAAAAAAAGCAGCAGTGTTGATTCTAGACTAAGAAAACAATGAACTTTAACTAAACTAAGTGAGAATTAATTAATATAGAGAAGACCAAGGCTTTGAATCCACCACAATAAATTAATGTATCGTTTCTCTCTCTCTTTTGAATAAAGATTTCCAATTGGCTAGCATATTCCTCTCGGACATACACTTGTCAACTCAAATATATAGTGCTCTCCTCTCGGATGTAACACATAAAATAATTAAAACATGAAATTGTGATCTATCTCTCTCGAGTATAAACCAATGAAATTTTATTGATATATAACACCTCAGTCTACTTACGTTCCTCTTAGATACGCAAGTATTCCTCGGATTGAAACTTACAAGAATTCACTCTTGTCTCTTTCGAGTACAAAGAACAAACCTTTATTGAATTAACAATGATTACACAATAAAATTCATACACCAACTAGAGTAAAACATAAGATGAGAGAAAAGAAACTACACAACTAGATTATTGGGCTTCATCTATGCCTTGGAAAGTGTTTAGCCTCGCATCGGAAGAGAAATCACCATCATGTTCTTCATGTTCTTCTCTTCTTTGCTCTAGCCTCCAATTTAGCTCTAGATTCTCCAAGGGTTTTAAGATAGCCCAAAACGTTCTCCCATAAGGCCTATTTATAAGTTTGAAGAGAAACCACGAAGTCCCTTTCCAAATCCGAGTCGAAATAGGTCTTATTTCAGTTTTATGCACACGGCAATCGATCGCTCCGTATTGCCGATCGTTCGCCTACCGATCGATCACTATTCCTTCATTATTTTCCTTCGATCGATCGCCTTGGCGATCGACGCCGTATAATATCGATCGATCGTAGTTACTGTCTTGCGCGGATAAAAAATTCCATTAGATACGATCGATCGTTTTGAGGTCCGATCGATCGTTTCCTTTAATACATTATTTTTGCGGCTAAGGCGATCGATCGCATTGATAGCCGATCGATCGTAGTTACTGTTTATAAATTTCAAATGGCTATAACTTTTCGCTCTGAACTCCGAATTATGCGTGGTTGGTGGCGTTGGAAAGCTGACTTCTTGATGAATCTTGAATCAGTCCAATCTGACATTTATACACGAAGTTATGATAATTTAACCATTTGAGTTACTTTTTATCTCATTTTTGTGTATGACTCTTGTTTCCTACAAAAACCAAAAATTATATTAAAGTAGTAGTTATTCTAATCAAACACTAGTATAAATATAAGTTTAGAAGATAATAAAATTCATAGTTCTTGTGTAGATCAATGGGCGGAGATTGAAGACCTTCCGTAATGTCATTAGTCTAACGTATGTATAGTGCCTCCCTTCGGGCATAAATAATCGGAGACCTCACAAGATCTAGCAATGGCTTAATTGAGCATACTATGAATCCACTTCGGAGAGAGCTCGCGAGATCTCTAGTGGAGGAAACAGTCATGTGACAATATAGGTAATATTTCAAAAGAATAGAGATCGCAATACTCTAAGATCATAAGGTATCTTTTACTAGAATAGACTCTCTCACGGAGTATAAATAGAATTGTCAAAGTCTTTGGGCAACATATAACTCACTTACTAGAGTAGCGTAGAACAACAAAGCTTCTCAAAAGCATACAATTCCCTCTTGGAATAACACAGAAATCCAAACACTTCAAATAATGACAACTCACCCAAGGAGTATAATACAATCAATACATACTTTTCATGCTCAGCCCTAGATGAGAATTTCTCATACACATTAGAATTTTATAATAAAAATATCAGAGATAAGAATACCAAAAAGTCTTAGATGATTTGAATTCCAATTGGAACCTCAAATCGACATCAACGCTCTAAAATAGATAGCTATGACCATCTTGGTCAAGGGATTATCTGTCACACCCCGCGCACCGCCCGACCCGACCCGAACCCGGTTCACGGGCCGAATGATGTGCGGGGGCGATGATCTATACATGAAATATGCATTTTATTATCTCCTAAACTTATATTTATGCTAGTGTTTGATTAGAATTATTGCTACTTTATTATAGTTTTTGTTAAGCATGAAAAAATACACATTTTTATATGCCTTTTTACCTATTTGTTAGTCATATTTTCTAAGTAAAATGAGGAATAAAGTGAATTTTGGTAATTTTCTAAGTAATTAGGAATTAATTAAAAAATGCTCTCTAAATGGCTTAAATTTCAATATGTTCTACCATTTTATGAATTATGTGGCATGTCTAATGTGGGACATGTTTTATTTTGTATAGGTTCGCATGCTCGTACTGCTGAACAGCCAAAAGTGAAGCCATTAGACGGGTTTTGAAATGCCAAAGCGACCCAAGATCTGAGATCACGCGCAGAGAAGATCTGGACCGTTGATGTTCACTGATGAGGAAGACGGGCGCTGAGTTAAGATAAGAGCATTCAGATTCGATCAAGTGGACGACATTGCTTCGACGGGTTTTAATCAAGTAAAAGAAAAAAAAAAGAGAAAGAAAGGGCCGAACCGTTCGGCCGGTTCACTGAAAAAAAAAAGAAAAAAACAAATTCGGGACAGAGGAGCAGAGCTCGAGCTCTGCTCGAGAGGCCGACGAAGGCGAGGCGCTGGACGGCGAAGCTCGAGGTGCTCGGCGGCTGGGTCCCGGTGGAGATCGATGGCGGCCTGAGCAGAAGGATCGACGGCAACTTGGGCACGGCAGCGGTCATACAAAGGCGGCAGAGAGCACGACGAGGTTTCCGGCGACCGCGAGGCAGCGCGATCAGAGCAGCAACAGAAAGAGTGCTCGATTTGGAAGTTTTCAATTTGGAAAAAAAAAATCGCGTGTGACAAAACCGAATCGGGTAAGACAAATTTCCAATCTGTCTCAAAGTGGTAAGTCCCTAATTTCATTTCGATTGGAGACGGAAAAAAAGTCGGATTTTGTCTCAGATTGGGAAAGAGGATCCTTTTTGGTGTTCTGGTCCTGTTTCAAAATGGTAAAGCTGAAATTTTTATTACATAAGTGGACGAGAAATTGAAGGAGAAATTGCTGAAATTAGAGGAAGTTAATTGGGCAAGATCTGATTCTGGGAGGAGAGAAAAAGAATCGGCAGTCTGTATAAGAACAGAGCAGAGTCTCATTCGAGAGGAGGTCCGACCACTAGGGAAGACAACCAGAACAGTAGATTTTATTTTCTTTGCAATTTTAAAGTTTTTATTCTGTTTCATTTTATCCCGGCTGTTTTGATGCGTTGAAGCTGTAACGATTGTACTGGCCAGTGTTGGGAAGAGGAACAGTGTGTGTCTTAATTTCGAAAAATCTTGTAAGTTACTTTACTTTCAATTAAAGTGAATTTTTTTCTGTTTCAATTTCCATTCCGGTTGTGCACGACTTTGAAGAAGAAGTCTGATTCAAACTGTCGCCGGGAACAGTCGACCGAGAGTACAGTTCTGCTATATTTCATTTAATATCAAATTCTTGTAAGTCAATTTTATTCTTCAATTTAGATGAGTTCAATTATGAATTATACATGTGTTTTTGTTAGTATGATTGGCTAAGTCAGTTGCTAAGGCTAGGATGAGGCTGCAGTAATTGTAGGGATTCCCATATTCATGAAAGTTGATATTTTTATTATAGAATTATGCATTAATGGTTTATGTGTTCTTGTGTTAATTGCGTAGTTAGTTTCGGATATAGCATTAATAATATTTTTGCTATGATTTGGAATTACTATTGTCAATGCATGCTTGTTTTAATTGGTTAAATAACAAATCGGATACTAGTTGTGATTTACTCGTAAGTGGATACATTTAGTGATTTGAGTTGTTAATTTAAATAGCATGAAGGACGTGATTTTTGTATGAGTAATTGTGCATTAAAGTAAAATCTTCCGTAACAACGTGAGTAGGATTCTAGATTGTTACGAGTATTTGGAGAATGATAAATAATTGAAGGGTTGGGGTTCTCTATAATTTATTGCATGCCGATTCCAAAGCCTTAGTATTTTATTAATTTGATAAAGTTCAGATTTTTATTCTGTTAATTGATTTTAATCAGTCGTTACTTAGTTAATCAATTTCTACAAGTTTCATAGTTTAGTCAAGGGTTTAGTTAGGATTCAATTAGATTTCCACTACACAAGTCCCTGTGGGTTCGACCTCGTAAGAATTGTGCGACTATACTCCAAACACGATTCGTACACTTGCGAGTAAAATTAAGAGATTAATTAAAACAACAACAAGTTTTTAGCGCCGCTGCCGGGGACTTGTAGGAAATCAAATTCTAAGACTAATTTTACCCTTACAGTTAATTTTAAGTAAAAAAAATCAAAAAAAAATTTAAAAAAATTTAAAAATTTAAAAAATTTAACACGTGAGAGTTGATTGACGGTGGATGACCACGTGCACACATGATCACACACTGCGTTTGGTTAGCAATAATTCTAATCCTTTAGATAATAGTGACACTAAAATTGATCTTTCATTCAAAATGGAAGAGCAACCTGAGAAATCTCTGAGGGAGTTATTTTCTCCGATCACAATCAACCCTCCATCTTGCATAGTGTTGCCTGCAACTTCTGCAAAGCATTTTGAACTAAAACCTCAGATAATTCAACTTTTGCCCAATTATCATGGTCTTAACAGGGAGGATCCTTACATGCGTGTAAAGGATTTTCTAGAAATTTGTGTAACTTTTAGGTTCACAGACTTCTCTGATGAGTCTGTTTGTCTGCGCCTTTTCCCCTTCTCTTTGAAGGACAAGGCCAAGGCATGGTTAAATTCTCTTCCCGTTGATTCTATCACAACATGGGATATGTTGATGAGTAAATTTTTGTCAAAATTCTTCCCAATGGCTAAAACTAATGAATTAAAGAGAGAAATCACTGACTTCATGGAAGATGAAAATGAAAAATTTTGTGAGAGTTGGGAAAGATTTAAAGACCTTTTACTAAAATGTCCACATCATGGGTTTGAAACATGGAGGTTAATACAACACTTTTACAATGGCTTAACTCAAACACACCGCAACATGATTGAATCAATGAATGGCGGTGCGTTCTTAGACTTGGGAGGTGAAGCAGCTTATAACTTCTTAGAGCGATTAGCTGAAAGGTCCCAACAGTGGGATTTTGCAGGTCATAGGGAGAGACAACATCAAGCTCCTAAGAAGGGAGGTCTCTACGAAATCAAAGTTGACGTAGATGTTAAGGTCAAACTTGATGCGTTAACCAAGAAAATAGATGCCCTAAGTTTGAACCGAAGCATCAATGCCCTCAACATGAATGAAGCATGCTCTGTGTGTGCTAGCCCGATGCATACATCTCTGAACTGCCCTTCCATGAATACTTATCCAGAGTGTTATGCAGAACATGTCAATGTCCTGAACAATTATGGGAAGCCGACAGGCAATCCTTTCTCTGAAACCTACAATTCAGGTTGGAGAAATCATCCAAATTTCTCCTGGAGACAATGTCAACCACCTATGAATGTAGGTGGGCAGCCTATGCAACCCATGCATAATCAGTTTAGGCAGAACAACCCACCTTATCCAGCTTTGTCTCAACCTCCTACCCAATACCAACAACCAGCCAATCAATCTCCATCCCTTACACAAAAACAATCCTCGTTAGAGGACACTCTCAAATCTTTCATCCAATCTACAAGCCAAGTTTTCAGTCAACTAACCAAGCTATGCTTGAGATGAAGAACTCTACACACATGAATACTCAAGCAATTGCCAAGTTAGAGACTCAAGTTGGTCAATTGGCTACTCAATTAGCAGAAAGAGAGAGAGAGGGAGATTCCCTAGTCAACCTGTGCCTAACCAGAAGGGCCAATTCTCCATTGGTAGTAGCTCTAATTCTTCACAGAATGAGGAACATGTTCAATCAGTCATTACCCTTAGGTCTAGAAAGCAAATTGATAATAAAATTGAAACTCCTGAAAAAGAAGAAAGTGAGAACACTAAGACTGAAATAGAGACTAAAGACATTAATTCTTCTCCAACTGTTGACAGTGATTCTCCACCTAGGAATTTTGTACCTAGGGCACCTTATTCGCAAAGACTAGTCAATCCTAAAAAAGGTGCACAATATGGAGATATTCTAGAAGTGTTTAAACAAGTACAAATAAACATTCCTTTTCTAGATGCAATCCAACAAGTGCCTTCATATGCAAATTTTTTGAAAGATCTAGTCTCTGTCAAAAAGAAAAATAATGTTCCTAAAAAGGCATTTCTAGCAGAACAAGTCAGCTCTGTCATTCAATGTAAATTTCCTATCAAATATAAGGACCCTGGTTGTCCCACAATTTCATGCATGATAGGGAAACATCAAATTGAGCGAGCCTTGTTAGATCTGGGGGCAAGTGTGAATTTATTGCCCTACTCTGTGTATGTGCAATTAGGTCTGGGAGAGCTAAAACCCACGACAATGACACTTCAATTAGCTGACCGTTCGGTTAAAATTCCTCGAGGTGTTGTTGAGGAAGTTTTGATAAAGGTTGATACATTTTATTTCCCTGTGGACTTTGTTGTCCTTGATACTCAACCTATTCCGAACATAAGTGGGCAAATACCTGTCATTTTGGGTCGTCCATTTCTAGCTACATCTAATGTTATCATTAATTGCAGAAATGGAGTGATGCAAATTTCTTTTGGGAATATGAAGGTGGAATTGAACATTTTTGACATCAGTAAACAACCACCTGACATGGATGATGTGAATGAAATAAGCCTGATTGAAACACTTGTCCATGAAACATTTCTTCAAACACATTCCCAAGATCCCTTAGAGGCATGCTTAACACATTTTGGTTGTGAATTTGATATCGATCAGTCAATTGAACAAGTAAACTCATTGCTTGAGTCTGTACCTCTGATGAGTACTGAACGGTGGCAACCAAAAGTGGAGCCTCTTGCTTTGTCATCATTACCAGTAGTTCCATCTAGTGTTGAGCCACCTAAATTAGACCTGAAACCATTACCTGATACTCTGAAATATGCTTATTTAGGTCCTGCTGAATCCTTACCTGTCATTATTGCATCTGACCTAGATGTGGCTCAAGAGCGTAAATTACTTGATGTTCTTGTAAAGCACAAAGAAGCCATAGGGTGGACCATTGCAGATATTAAAGGCATCAGTCCCTCTATTGTTATGCACAGAATTCATTTGGAGGATGATGCTAAGCCTTCTCGTGAATCCCAAAGGCGTCTTAACCCTGTAATGCAAGAAGTTGTTCGAGCTGAAATCCTTAAGCTTTTAGATGTAGGAGTTATCTACCTAATCTCTGATAGTAAATGGGTAAGTCCTGTTCAAGTTGTACCGAAAAATTCTGGCATAACTGTTGTGAAAAACGATGCTGATGAGTTAGTGCCAACTCGAGTTCAAACAGGTTGGCGTGACTGTATTGATTATAGGAAGTTGAATGCTTTGACAAGAAAAGATCATTTTCCCCTTCCTTTCATTGACCAAATGCTGGAAAGGTTAGCGGGACATGAATATTATTGCTTCCTTGATGGTTATTCTGGTTATAACCAAATTCCCATAGCCCCTGAAGACCAAGAAAAGACCACTTTCACGTGTCCTTTTGGTACCTTTGCCTACCGTCGCATGCCCTTTGGCCTATGCAATGCACCTGCTACCTTTCAAAGGTGTATGTTGAGCATTTTCTCTGATATGGTAGAGCGATTTTTAGAGGTATTCATGGACGATTTTTCTGTCTTTGGGTCTACTTTTGATGAATGTCTGCACCATCTATCTTTAGTGTTAGTGAGGTGTAAAGAGAAGAATCTGGTACTTAACTGGGAGAAATGTCATTTTATGGTTCAAAAAGGAATTGTTCTTGGGCATATTATATCTAATAAAGGCATTGAAGTTGATAAAGCTAAAGTTGATTTGATTTCACATCTTCCACCACCACGAACTGTGAAAGAAATCAGATCCTTTTTAGGTCATGCTGGATTCTACAGAAGATTCATTAAAGACTTTAGTAAAATTTCAAGACCTTTGTGTAATCTTCTTGCAAAAGATACACCATTTGTCTTTGATGATGCTTGCAATAATGCCTTTCAGAAACTCAAATCAGAGTTAACATCTGCACCTATTATTCGGCCGCCTGATTGGAGCCTACCTTTTGAGATAATGTGCGATGCCTCTGATTATGCTATTTGTGCTGTGTTGGGGCAGCGAATTAATAAACTTCCCCATGTGATTTACTATGCCAGTCAAACATTGAATGATGCTCAACTTAATTATTCTACAACTGAAAAAGAGTTGCTGACAGTAGTCTTTGCTCTAGATAAGTTTCGGTCTTACTTATTGGGATCGAAGGTCTATATCTATTCGGATCATGCTGCGTTGAAGTATCTTTTATCTAAAAAAGATGCTAAACCTCGTCTTCTCCGATGGATATTATTGCTACAAGAATTTGATATTGAAATTCGGGATAAGAAAGGTTCCGAAAATGTTGTAGCCGACCACTTATCTAGGTTGATAGTTGATTTTACTGATGAATCATTGCCCATAACTGAATCTTTTCCTGATGAGCAATTACTTGTAGTATCCCAATTGCCTTGGTTTGCGGACATAGTTAATTATCTGGTAACTGAACAAATTCCATCTCATTGGTCTTCCCAAGATAGGTCCAAATTTTTGTCCCGAGTTAAGTATTTCTTTTGGGATGATCCATACTTGTTCAAGTATTGTCCCGATTAGATTATTAGGAGATGTATTCCAAAACATGATCAACAAAGCATCATTTCTTTTTGTCATGATCAAGCATGTGGGGGCCATTTTAGTTCTAAAAAGACTGCTGCAAAGATTTTGCAGTGTGGATTTTATTGGCCTACTATTTTCAAAGACTGTCATGCTTATTGTTCAGTATGTGAAAGATGTCAGAAGTTAGGAGCACTTTCACGTCGTAACATGATGCCTTTAACCCCAATCCTTATTATAGACCTTTTTGATGTATGGGGTATTGACTTCATGGGACCTTTTTCTAACTCTTTTGGCAATCTTTATATCCTTGTGGGGGTAGACTATGTCTCTAAATGGGTAGAGGCCGTAGCATGTAAAACCAATGACCACAAAGTGGTGGTCCAATTCTTAAAGGATAATATTTTTGCACGTTTTGGTTCTCCTCGTGCTATCATAAGTGATGGGGGAAAACATTTCTGTAATAGGGTTTTTGAACAGTTAATGAAGAAATATGGCATAACCCACAAAATTGCTACCCCATACCATCCCCAGACAAGCGGTCAAGTTGAGATTTCTAA
This sequence comes from Houttuynia cordata, assembly GCA_039654745.1. Classification (NCBI taxonomy): domain Eukaryota; kingdom Viridiplantae; phylum Streptophyta; class Magnoliopsida; order Piperales; family Saururaceae; genus Houttuynia; species Houttuynia cordata. Next base: position 58,268,589 of record CM077502.1, on the reverse strand, counting down.
TCGGGAGATTAAGCACATTTTAGAAAAGACAGTCAATCCTAATCGCAAAGATTGGTCACTGAGACTCACCGATGCTTTGTGGGCTTACCGTACTGCATTTAAAACTCCCATTGGAATGTCTCCATACCGTATTGTTTACGGGAAAGCTTGTAATCTTCCTGTTGAAATTGAGCATAAAGCTTATTGGGCAATTAAGCACCTGAATTTTGATTTAAATAGAGCAGGAATTCAAAGGAAACTGCAATTGAATGAGTTGGATGAGCTTCGTAATGATGCTTATGAGTGTGCAAAATCATACAAGGATCGCATGAAAAAGGTTCATGATCAAAATATTCTGCGAAAATCTTTTACTTCGGGGCAGAAAGTTCTTTTATACAACTCTCGTTTGCATCTGTTTCCGGGTAAATTGAAGTCTCGATGGACAGGACCTTTTATAGTTCGTGTTGTTTATTCTCATGGAGCAGTTGAAATAGAAAACCCCAAGAATGGTGATATATTCAAAGTTAATGGTCATCGTCTTAAACCATTCTTGGAATTGCAGCAACCTCAAATTGATGAATTGAGTCTGGGAGACCCGATTTATCATGATTAAAGATTAATTGCTGTGTCTGGCTGAAGACGTAAAACTTAGCGCTACTGGGAGGCAACCCAAGTTTTTAGAATTTTTATTTTTGTGCTTATTTTTTCTTATGCTATTCTTGTGCTTCACTTGTTCTTTTCATTTTGATAGATACTATAGCATTTTCGTGGAGTGCAGGTACTATCTTTCCTTCCCTCGTCTATTTATTTTCCTCAGTACTTATTTCATATCTGTTTACATTGAGGACAATGTTTCATGCAGGTTTGGGGGTATAGGAAGATATTTGTTTAGGATATCTTAGTTATTTTCTTGTTTGATTTGAATTTTTAAAAAAAAATTTTAAAAAAATTAAAAAAAATTAAAAAAAAATTTAAGAAATTTTTTTTTTTGTAGATTTTAGGTTGTTTGTTAGTATTTTTATAGGTTTTTTATAGTTTATCCCTTCGTGATGCATACTTCAATTTTTAAGAGATTAATTTACATTGGAAGTGTGAGTAAGTATACTGGAGGATAGAGACACTTAAATGAGAAATAGCATTCTGTTACAGTCCTCTTGGATCAAGTGCTTAAGCTAATAAAATTCACTCACACACACCAGTTACATAAAGTAATACCTTCTAGAGATTTGTTGAATACTAATCTTCAGTGGGATGTCTTTAGTCAGAGTCATTGGATGATGTGTGGCTGTCTGTTGAGCTTAAAAGATCATGATAGACCATTTACTTGGCTATGGCAAGGGCTTGGAACCGGAAATAGGTTGAGAGTATAATACAGCCTGGACAGAATAAGATGCTTGAAAATATATATGCTGGAAAAAAAATAGAAACGAAAGTAAAGAAAAGGGCTGGTTGACTATTATAGGATTAACTTAGGCTGATGCTCAGGTCCGAAGCGGTCCATCTTAAAACCTAATGCCCTAAGCCAACTGGCTGGGAGTCATTGGCCTGGGTCATTGATAAACCTAAGCATCTTGAAGTCAGGCCTTACACAGTCCTAATGAAAAAAAAAAGTCTATGGTGTATTATTCTCTCAAATCTAGAATGTTGGACCCGAAGGAGGCGCGCAAGAATTTGTGCTATCATGAACCTAAAGATTACGATGACCATGTAGATTCTGATGTTCTTTGGTTAATGGGTAACACTGGATCTGTGTGAAACAGAGATTTAGAGTGTATTGCTATAATGTTCTACACTTTCTATTATTTAAAGTATCATGCTATGTCATATTGAGCAGAAATTTCCAAGATGAAGGTGTAGAATAAAACCACTTACTTGAGCGCTTCTATATTCTAGTTGATTATAAATGCAAGTACGTGTGGTTAGTTTTCTTAAGTATTGCAATGTGTATTTGAAGGGATAATAGGTTCTGTGTTTTGAAATGTTTAGTTGACTTCTTTTTCATTTAGATAAAGAATAAGGTTAATTTTATAAATACATGTTTGTGGGTAGCATGGCTGCAAACCCTCACGAGACTTCACTCGTCCAGCCAGGGACACCTGGGGGTTTAAAAGGCTTGTTGCATATGCTAAATGCAATCGTGATTTCCTACGACAGTGGCATTTATTTTTGAGTAATTTTATTATTTTTCTTTTGTGTTTTGCTTGAGGACTAGCAAAATCTAGGTTTGGGGGTATTTGTTAAGCATTAAAAAATACACATTTTTATATGCCTTTTTACCTATTTGTTAGTCATGTTTTCTAATTAAAATGAGGAATAAAGTGAATTTTGGTAATTTTCTAAGTAATTAGGAATTAATTAAATAATGCTCTCTAAATGGCTTAAATTTCAATATGTTCTACCATTTTATGAATTATGTGGCATGTCTAATTTGGGACATGTTTTATTTTGTATAGGTTCGCATGCTCGTACTGCTGAACAGCCAAAAGTGAAGCCATTAGACGGGTTTTGAAATGCCAAAGCGACCCAAGATCTGAGATCACGCGCAGAGAAGATCTGGACCGTTGATGTTCACTGATGAGGAAGATGGGCACTGAGTTAAGATAAGAGCATTCAGAATCGATCAAGTGGACGACATTACTTCGACGGGTTTTAATCAAGTAAAAGAAAAAAAAAAGAGAAAGAAAAGGCCGAACCGTTCGGCCGGTTCACTGAAAAAAAAAAAGAAAAAAACAAAACCCGAGCCAAAGGCTCGGGTGTTCAGTCGAAACAGAGGAGCAGAGCTCGAGCTCTGCTCGAGAGGCCGACAAAGGCGAGGCGCTGGACGGCGAAGCTCGAGGTGCTCGGCGGCTGGGTCCCGGTGGAGATCGACGGCGGCCTGAGCAGAAGGGTCGACGGCAACTTGGGCACGGCAGCGGTCATACGAAGGCGGCAGAGAGCACGGCGAGGTTTCCGGCGACCGCGAGGCAGCGCGATCAGAGTAGCAACAGAAAGAGTGCTCGATTTGGAAGTTTTCAATTTGGAAAAAAAATCGCGTGTGACAAAACCGAATCGGGCAAGACAAATTTCCAATCTGTCTCAAAGTGGTAAGTCCCTAATTTCATTTCGATTGGAGACGGAAAAAAAAGTTGGATTTTGTCTCAGATTGGGAAAGAGGATCCTTTTTGGTGTTCTGGTCCTGTTTCAAAATGGTAAAGCTGAAATTTTTTTTACATAAGTGGACGAGAAATTGAAGGGGAAATTGCTGAAATTAGAGGAAGTTAATTGGGCAAGATCTGATTCTGGGAGGAGAGAAAAAGAATCGGCAGTCTGTATAAGAACAGAGCAGAGCCTCATTCGAGAGGAGGTCCGACCACTGGGGAAGACAACTAAAATAGTAGATTTTATTTTCTTTGCAATTTTAAAGTTTTTATTCTATTTCATTTTATCCCGGCTGTTTTGATGCGTTGAAGCTGTAACGATTGTACTGGCCAGTGTTGGGAAGAGGAACAGTGTGTGTCTTAATTTCGAAAAATCTTGTAAGTTACTTTACTTTCAATTAAAGTGAGTTTTTTTCTGTTTCAATTTCCATTCCGGTTGTGCACGACTTTGAAGAAGAAGTCTGATTCAAACTGTCGCCGGGAATAGTCGACCGAGAGTACAGTTCTGCTATATTTCATTTAATATCAAATCCTTGTAAGTCAATTTTATTCTTCAATTTAGATGAGTTCAATTATGAATTATACATGTGTTTTTATTAGTATGATTGGCTAAGTCAGTTGCTAAGGCAAGGATGAGGCTGCAGTAATTGTAGGGATTCCCATATTCATGAAAGTTGATATTTTTATTATAGAATTATGCATTAATTGTTTATGTGTTCTTGTGTTAATTGCGTAGTTAGTTTCGGATATAGCATTAATAATGTTTTTGCTATGATTTGGAATTACTATTGTCAATGCATGCTTGTTTTAATTGGTTAAATAACAAATCGGATACTAGTTGTGATTTACTCGTAAGTGGATACATTTAGTGATTTGAGTTGTTAATTTAAATAGCATGAAGGACGTGATTTTTGTATGAGTAATTGTGCATTAAAGTAAAATCTTCCGTAACAACGTGAGTAGGATTCTAGATTGTTACGAGTATTTGGAGAATGATAAATAATTGAAGGGTTAGGGTTCTCTATAATTTATTGCATGCCGATTCCAAAGCCTTAGTATTTTATTAATTTGATAAAGTTTAGATTTTTATTCTGTTAATTGATTTTAATCAGTCGTTAGTTAGTTAATCAATTTCTACAAGTTTCATATTTTTTAATTGTTTTATGTGTTACATCCGAGAGGAGAGCACTATATTTTGAGTTGACAAGTGTATGTCCGAGAGGAATATGCTAGCCAATTGGAAATCTTTATTCAAAAGAGAGAGAGAGAGACGATACACTAGTTATTGTGGTAGATTCGAAGCCTTGGTCTTCTCCACATTGATTAAAACTCAGCTTAGTAGTTAAAGTTCATAGCTTTATTTAGATTAAACAAAAAAACTGCAACTTTCTTTTCTTGAATTTGGTAAAAGATTAATCCGTCCCTGAGGTTCGACAACCCTTCAATACTCACCGTAGTACAATTGCCTTGTGCACTTGCAAGGGTTTTAATTTTAAACGATCAGGCGACGGTACGTCGGACAAAGCGGAAGACTTACACCCATATACGGGCGATAACATAATTTCGGAGTTTCGCGCCGCTTTGTGTAAGAGTAAACAAGTAAAAATTCAACGAGGTATAAAGTCTAGAATATCAACAAGTCTTACACCCACAATTAGATAGAGTCCGGAGCCATACACGCGGCTCGGATAACAAGTCTAAACAGTCTGAAATATAACACGACATCTACTGTAATCTCATGACAATAGAGAGTACGATAACACAACACTAATCATCATGCTCAAACTAATCCCATACTCCTTCTGGTCGCTCCTCGAAGAGAGGATCCTGCGCATCTGCGTGTCGCACCACGCAGCCCCAAAACAAAACAAGGAAGAGGGGTGAGTATAAAAGTCAGTACTGGTTTTCAAGGCACATCAGAAATCCACAAGAAACATCAAAGCATGAAAGTTCATCAAATAATATACGTAATCCACATGATAATGCCGTCTAAATCACACGTCCATCTCACAACATCATATACCATGGAATTTTATCAACATACCGACTGAACATGCATACCCGTCATAAGACGATACATAATAATATCTCAACCACAAACTGTCTAAACATGCATTCCTGTGGTATGAATCTCATACAACATGGTACACAATCATACATATATAACATGATCCACCCATCCATCACGTCACATGTGGAGCATCTACATGGTACATAATCATGCATTTATATGAACATACACTCACCCTTCACGACACACGTGGAATCTACAGGATACACAATCATTCATAGTATTCATAATAATGCATCAATACAATGGTGAATGCCTCCATCAAGGAGTAAGCACAATATCTTTGGGACACAATCAAGCCTAAGAAGGCATATCATGGTCCGGTTTCCTCGCTGGAAACAAGGGGGTGTCGTATACCCCAAAGTCTGTTCGCCCTGGACAGCCCTGGCCAAGGGTGCCCGAATCGTACACAACGAAACTAGAACAGGTGTGTTCGCCCTGGGTAGTCTCCTGCGGTGGGGGAGAGCCCGAATCCCGGTTACGCGGGACCCTAGAACACATGTGGTAGGGGGTGCACAAGCCTACCACCGGGATTACTCATGTCCCGTACGACTAATCTCAATAGTATCAACCGCAAGGCGAGTACGAAACACGCCCCCCATATCATCCATCAAACTCAACTCGGGGAGTGTCCGTGATCCACGAAGGACCA